>JBBPBT010000240.1:3984883-4007156 GCA_037974875.1 Cicer bijugum | reverse complement strand
CTCTTTATCTATACCTTCTTTCATTAACAAATTATATTATTTCACCTATAGTAAGTAATGATTTTATACGTTAAAAATTCAATTACTCATTAACGTCAATTCATTTATAATTAATTTTAATTTATCTAGTTGTTTTATTATGAAGACTTTGTGCTTAATAATATGTCTTGCATGGTTTATGTAGTAGCACGAAACATTTTAAAGAGAATGACATAATTCACAATTTAACCATGTGATATCATCGGTGACTGAAAATAATTTATAAACAGTTTTCTGAAATTCAAAAAATAATAATAAATAATGTTATAGTATGATAATCTTTAGCTTCTACATATAGGTCTGCTTAATTATCTACTCAAATAAGTAGATAAATAAATTAGAAATTTCATGTGATTATGAGATATTAATAACGAGCTATTATTAAGTTTGATGGAACTTAATTATTTCTAATGAGCATTTAATTACTCTTCTTAGCAAGTATTAATATTTTCTGATGGGTATTAAATAATTTATTAAAAATATTTTTTTAATTACATATATATTGCCTTAAATATTATACTTATCCTCTTCATATATATTGCCTTGTTGTGAATGAATAATTGAAGTTTTACTTTTTAGGAATATTGGGAAAAAGAATAATTAAGAAAGGATTCGACAAAAGAATTGATTTAAAGAAAAGGAAAAGTTGCATACTCACTTTTGCTTGGGAGGATTTTACCAGATCACCAAACAATTTTTAAACTTTTGTTCTGTTGATGTGAAAAAGTCATGATGCGAAGAAAGCATACCACTAAGCAAAAGCTACTTTAAGAATATGGAAAAAGTTATTCCATAATGGACGGTGGTATTGAAAAAGCTACTTTAATAAATAGTATTGTTACTCATATAAATGATGGAATAAGTTGTGTATTTCTTACTACATAATTATTGGTTATGCTTTTCCAAGTCAGTTAGATGAAATTTTATCTCTTCCACAAAATTTGTGGTTGTATTATAATGATTTTAAATAAATTTTTTTTAAAATATTTTGGTGACTAGACTCACTCTAAGAAGTGACATATCTTAAATTCAAATCCAAACTTTTACGCAATGTGCTACTAATTGAATATTAATATTTTTATTGCTGCAATTAATTTGTTCTAATGCGTTTGCTCTTTGGGCGACCTTTCTTGACTCTCCGCATTAGTGGAGTGTGACACACCTTAACATATTCATATTGTGGCCAATATCCTTTGTTTGACACATCTACTCAAAATTGATGTATTTTTATTATTAATTTAATGTATTTGATGTATTTTAATTTTCATGTTAGCAATATAAATTTCTTTTCATTTAATTGTTATTATTATTCAATTTTTATTTCGAAAATTATAATATAATATATATAATTTATAATATAATTTTAAATATAATAATTTTTAATTATAAGTATAATAATTATTTATTATCATAATAACAATAATAAAAATATAACATTTATTTATAATTTTTTAATTTATTTTTTAATTTATTATTACTATTTTTATTTTTTAAATCATTAAATTAATAATTTAATTATAATAATTTTTAATTATATGTATAATAATTTTTTATAATAATAATAATAATAATATTAATTAAATTATAAGTGTTGTTAATTGTATCGCCTATCACAGGCCGAAGTACTAAATTATTGAGGTGTCACCTATCACGTGTCAGCACGATTTACTAAAAATGTAAATCGTAAATGTACCGCCTATCACAGGCCGAAGTACTATTTACTGAGGTGCCACCTATCACGGGTCAGCACGATTTACCAAAAATGTGCCGTCTATCGCGAACCTTACACTATGCGACAATCCCTGCAAGGATAAGATGAACCAACAAATCACATGACATCATCTCGTGGCCCATCCGGTCACCACTATCACCATGGCCCATTCGGTCGCCATGTACAATGAAATACATGAGCATACTCTGACTCTATCCATGACAATCATTAAGTAAATGCATATATTAAAAGATTCTCCATTTTTAATACTCATTTAACTCTAACGATTTTCACGACAATGTAAATGCAGATATTAAAAGATTCCCCATTTTTAATACTCATTTAACTATAACGATTTTCAAATTCCACATAGAGCATACTCAAACATTTATTTTCCACCACACACATCAAATTTAATCCACAATTTACATTAAATTCGATCAATTCTAAAAACACAAAATCCACACCAAGTTCAATCATAATTGAATACCCAACAATCTCCCCCTCAATTATGAGTTCCCACCACTAGACTTGATCCACTTTATCCAAGTCCTTTTTGGTCTACCACTAGACTTGATCCACTTGATCCAAGTCCTTAACTTTTGCTCCCCCGTCAAGCCGAACCCAACTCTGATACCACTTGTTGGGGAGTCCGGGGGAGCACAACAATTCGGAATGGACTAAACAAGGATTAATAAGAGACTTTGACACCACATCACAACCCAAAACCTTAAGGCATTAGGTGTATGGGTCATTCTCCTTATATATCCATTGCAGCCTCCATTCCTGGTCAATGTGGGACTAAAGACTCATAATTGAATACCCAACAATGGTATCAGAGCACAGTTATTTGATTTGTGCATTTAAATGGAGGAAGAAAATAAAGGTCCCAATATGATTAAACTCAACTCTTCTAATTACACACTTTGGAAGACTCTCATGGAAGACATGTTATACAGTAAAGATTTGTATGATCCTATTGAGGGTGACACTGCTAAACCCGCAGATAAATCTGACGCTGACTGGAAGAAGATGAATAGAAAGGCAGCGGCGTTGATCAGGTAGTGGTTGGATCTTAGTGTATATCCATATGTTGAAACTGAAATAGATGCTAACAAGATGTGGGAAAAATTTAAAGAGTTGTATGAACGAAAGAATGTGCAAAATAAAGCATTCTTAATTCAGAAGCTGGTGAATATGAAATATAAAGATGGGGATTCAATGGCAGAGCATATGAGTATTTTTTAGAATACAGTGAATCAGTTGACAATCGCAGAAATTAAATTAGATGATGAGTTGCAAGTGTTGTTGTTGTTGAGTTCCTTGCCTGATAATTGGGAAATCCTTGTTGTGACGTTGACCAATTCAGCTCCAAGTGGAAAGTTGAAAATGTCAATAGTTAAAGAGAGCATGTTGAATGAAGAAGCTCGAAGAAAGGAACGTGGTTTGGTTGGTTCTTCCTCAAAGTCAGAAGCACTAGTTACAGAGTCACGGGGGAGAAGTCAATCTAGAAATTCCATAGACGCGACAACTCTGAAAGTCGTAGCAAGTCAAGAAGCAAGTCAAGGACTAGAAAAGAAGTGATATGCTATCATTGTGGCAAAGCGGGTCACATAAAAAGAAATTGTAGGTTCCTTAAGAGAGATCAATCAAGGGAAAGAGATGAAAACAAAGAGAAGAAAAATGATAAAGATACAACAGCAGTTGTATCTGTTAATAATGTCTACATTGTTTGTGATGATAATTCCATAAACCTTGCATGTCAGGATTCAAGTTGGATTATTGATTCGGGTGCCTCATATCATGTTACTCCTAGGTGTGATTTCTTCTCATCTTACAGTGCTGGTGATTTTGGCATGGTAAAAATGGGAGATGAAGGAGTATGTAAAATTATCGGTATGGGAGATGTTTAGGTTGAAACTGGGATTGGTTGCAAGCTTCAATTGAAGAATGTTAGACATGTTCCTGATATTCGTCTCAATTTGATTTCGGTGAAAGCTTTGGATATTGATGGTTATCACACTTTCTTTGGTGGTGGTGGTATATGTAAAATCACTAAAGGGTCCCTAGTGGTTGCAAATGAGCAAAGTTCCACTTCTCTCTATAGGATGTCTACGAAGCTATGCAAGGAAGAAGTGAATAAAATTGAAGATGCATCTTCTGATTTATGGCATATGTGCCTTGGTCACTTGAGTGAGAAAGGACTCAACATACTTACGAAGAAAAATTTTCTTCTTGTGAAAGGTACGTCTCTAAAAACTTGCACTCATTATTTTGCTGGAAAACAACATAGAGTATCTTTTCATAACATTGGTCCTCATAGGAGGCAAAATATTCTTGATTTAGTTCATACTGATGTTTGTATGATGGATAGTAAATCTCTTGGTGGTGCATCATAAGAGACTTAGACACCACATCTCAACCAAAAACCTTAAGGCATTAGGCGTATGAGTCATTCTCTTTATATATCCAATACAGTCTCCATTCCTGGTCAATGTGGGACTGACCACTCATAATTAAATACACAACAATCTCCCTCTCAATTATGAGTCCTCATCACTAGACTTGATCCACTTGATCCAAGTATTGACCACTAGACTTGATCCACTTGATCCGAGTCCTTTTTGGTCCACCACTAGACTTGATCCACTTGATCTAAGTCCTTAATTTTGCTCCCCCGTCAAGCCGAACCCGACTCTGATACCACTTGTTGGGGAGTCCGGAGGAGCACAACAATTCGGAATGGGCTAAACAAGGATTAATAAGAGACTTTGACATCACATCACAACCCAAAACCTTAAGGCATTAGGTGTATGGGTCGTTCTCCTTATATATCCATTACAGCCTCCATTCCTAGTCATTGTGGTACTAAAGACTCATAATTGAATACCCAACACGATGTAATTTTACTCAATGTCGAAGGCTAGACTACTCCAATATAATATACCAATCGCGTTAACTTCAATGGCACCAAACTGATATATATGTTTTCAGGATTTCTAAACAGATCCGATAAATGCCAACACTTTTTTAAAAAACTTTTAAACTATTTTATACTTTATTAATTAACCCCTTTATAACTCAATAATTTTCATAGGAATGAGGAACATAGTAAACTATAGTAAATCATAATTCTATTGATGAGTCATTGAGTGATAGATTAAAGCTGAAATTATATAATGTATGAAACAATTGTACTTGTTCAAGTGAAAAAGTTTGTATTATATATTGAAGAAATAAAACATAATGAAATAGAAGATAAATTTGGAATGTGCTACATCAGAATTTTGGTGAGTTGACAAATATGGGGGGATGTGACATAGATGAAAATTTTTGGAGGGTTCTGTATTAATTATTATAACTAGAATATAACACGCACGTTGTGCGAGTGTAATTTGTAAAATATTTTTTCAGTATAAATATTTTTAAAAGTTTGAAGGTGATATGGTGTATAAATAGACTTTTGTATCAATATATCCTTTTTATGTTCAAACTTTCCCAATATGCCACTGTTTGAAAAAAATTTCCCAAAATGCCACATTTTTTAAACTCAACAGGAAGTCTCTCCCTGAGGAAGCGACCTCCTGAAGAGGAAGCCTCTCCCTGGGGAAGCGACCTCCCAAAGGCATGGCAAGTTTTTTGATTTTTTTTTTTTTGAAAAATTGTTTATTTGTTTATTATTATTAATTTTATTATTTAAAAAATTAAATATATTAATAAATTTGTAAATAAAGTTTATAATTTAATTATTATTATTATTATTATAAAAAATTATTATACATATAATTAAAAATTATTATAATTAAATTAAATTATTAATTTAATGATTTAAAAAATAAAAATAGTAATAATAAATTAAAAAATACATCAATAAATTATAAATAAATGTTATATTTTTATTATTGTTATTATGATAATAAATAATTATTATACTTATAATTAAAAATTATTATATTTAAAATTATATAATAAATTATATATATTATATTATATTATAATTTTCAAAATAAAAATTGAATAATAATAACAATTAAATGAAAAGAAATTTATATTGCTAATATGAAAATTAAAATACATAAAATACATTAAATTAATAATAAAAATACATCAATTTTGAGTAGATGTGTCAAACAAAGGATATTGGCCACAATATGAATGTGTTAAGGTGTGTCACACTCCACTAATGCGGAGAGTCAAGAAAGATCGCCCAAAGAGCAAACGCATTAGAACAGAAATGGACAGTACAGAAAGAGTACCAAGAAAATGCGGATTATGTCTGGTCTCTGGTCATACTAGAAAACATTGTCCAAACGCTGCTGACACATATACTCAAAATTGATGTATTTTTATTATTAATTTAATGTATTTGATGTATTTTAATTTTCATGTTAGCAATATAAATTTCTTTTCATTTAATTGTTATTATTATTCAATTTTTATTTCGAAAATTATAATATAATATATATAATTTATAATATAATTTTAAATATAATAATTTTTAATTATAAGTATAATAATTATTTATTATCATAATAACAATAATAAAAATATAACATTTATTTATAATTTTTTAATTTATTTTTTAATTTATTATTACTATTTTTATTATTTAAATCATTAAATTAATAATTTAATTATAATAATTTTTAATTATATGTATAATAATTTTTTATAATAATAATAATAATATTAATTAAATTATAAGTGTTACTTGTTAATTGTATCGCCTATCACATGCCGAAGTACTAAATTATTGAGGTGTCACCTATCACGTGTCAGCATGATTTACTAAAAATATAAATCGTAAATGTACCGCCTATCACAGGCCGAAGTACTATTTACTGAGGTGCCACCTATCACGGGTCAGCACGATTTACCAAAAATGTGCAGTCTATCGCGGACCTTACACTATGCGACAATCCCTGCAAGGATAAGATGAACCAACAAATCACATGACATCATCTCGTGGCCCATCCGGTCACCACTATCACCATGGCCCATTCGGTCGCCATGTACAATGAAATGCATGAGCATACTCTGACTCTATCCATGACAATCATTAAGTAAATGCATATATTAAAAGATTCCCCATTTTTAATACTCATTTAACTCTAACGATTTTCACGACAATGTAAATGCAGATATTAAAAGATTCCCCATTTTTAATACTCATTTAACTATAACGTTTTTCAAATTCCACATAGAGCATACTCAAACATTTATTTTCCACCACACACATCAAATTTAATCCACAATTTACATTAAATTCGATCAATTCTAAAAACACAAAATCCACACCAAGTTCAATCATCAATCACTACAAATTTCCACAAAAATCAAACATAACACATGCCAAACTAATTTTCACAAACCACAACTCAAACACATCAAATTTATTTTCCTCAACAACACACATAGATGAATCAAATTCCTTTTCCATGAAAACACTCATCAATTTCACCAAAAACCCAACTTCAAACTTTCACCCATAAAAGCATTAAATTCATTTTCCCCAAATCTACACCTAACGATTTTATTTTCCACACAACCATAAATAAGTCCCTAAATGCAAACTAAAAGTTTGGAAGGAGCCCTTACCTTAATGTTAGCTTTAACGAGCGATTACGGTCCCGCGATTAATTCCGATAAAATCTCCGCTTGCGACGTCGCTTTCAATGTTAGTTCACTAGCACCGTAGCATGGAGGTGAGCAACTTTCCCTTCTATCTCTTCGGGAAATAAAGCTTAGATCTAGAAGTAAAGTGAAAGTTTGTGATTGACGGTTTTGAAAACCCCTAACACCGTTTTTCTTTGCTTTTGAATCAAAGAAGAAGAATGAAGCTGAGAAATTTTTTGCTTTCTCACCCACCAAGCCTTGGATTTCATTTCTTGAAGCAAAAGAAAGCAAAAGAAAAAAAAGAGAAGGAAGCACGAGGGAGATGAATCCGCGAGGCAGGAACGTTTTGGGGTTTTCCTTCGTTACTTTGCTTCCTTTTCCTTTCTAATATATATATATATATATATATATATATATATATATATATATATATTATACTTAAAACCAAACCAAATAAATATTTAACAACTCTTACACACATCACTTCACTGACATCTCAATTTATTTTGATATCTACTTTCGTCGAAACTCAATTGACACATAAAATTTTCAGCAACCAGAGATATTTTTAACAAAACTTTTTGGTATTAAATTCTTCGTAATGTAAATAAATTATTCTTCAACAAATAATTTTAATCCAATTTCCAAAAATATATTTTTGGCATTTAACTCACTAAATACCAAAAACTGGGTTAAATGCCTAACAAATTCAACACAAAATACCATAAAATTGTATAATTTAGGATTTAAAACTAAGGGTCTTACATTATTGTTTATAATCATATTCAATTATTTGCAAACATGCAGGGGCATCAATATTCAGTGTTGAAATTGTATTATTTATTGTGATTATTATTTGTAAATATAAGAGATATCATATTTTGTTAAAAAAAAAACAGATGTATATTCAAGAAAACAATCAATTCTCCCGACGACAATGTGGAAGATTTTATACAAAGTAATAATTTGTGTATATATATATATATATAGGAAGAAGTGAAAAAAATGCCAAACTCTTTCTACGCCTAATTAGGTCAAGGAGGATAAGGTAATGTGTATAAAGCAAGTTTACTTGTGGCCCTCAAGTAGCAATGAAAGTAACAAACAAGTCTACGATAAATGGAGGAAAAACTCACACATGTAATTGATAACATTAGTATAACATCACATGGGAATGTTGTTTCACTCTTGGGGTTTTTTTTTATAAGAGCAAAACAACACTAATATATGAATTCAAGCCCAATGGATCACCATATAAGTTTATTTATAATAGTGGATTTTCTTATATTATTTGTAATTTGGATTGGAACACATTGTACCAAATTGCAATAGGAATTATTCAAGGATTATAGTACGTCCATCAAGGATGTATTTCAAAGATTTTATGTGTTGATATCGGATCAATGCATTTGGGCACATGTTTTTAACTTTTTACTGTGACATTTTAAAATCTTTGTATAGCTTAGATTAATTTTTTAGCTTGGTTCTAAACTGTGGGTCGAAATTGAATTTTAATTTTAGGCTAAATTACATATGCGGTCCATTAACTTAATTTCAGGTAACGTTTTAGTCATTTATCTTTTTTTTCCCAAGTTGGTCCTTTATTTTAATTTTAAGTGATAATTTGATATTTTATGTTTTAAAATTTCAACAATGTTGTCCTTATTTTTACAAAAATTCAAAAAAATCATCAGATTTTTCAAACAAAATCCAAAAAATTTATTATCATCTTCAATAAAATACAAATTTAATCAAATTCATATCTTAAATCTTCAAATAAACTCATATTTTTATTCTTTATTTGATGTTGTTGGAGATGAAAATATGAGTGTATTTGAATATTTGAGTCATGGATTTGATAAAATTTGCATTATATTGAAGATGATTATTAATTTTATGGGTTTTGGTTGAAAATTTTGATGATTTTTTTGAATTTTTGTATAAAAAAGGATAACATTGTTGAAATTTTAAAACATAAAATATCAAATTATCACTTAAAATTAAAATAAAGGACCAACTCAGAAAAAATAAAGATAAATGACTCAAACGTTACTTGAAATTAAGTTAAGAGACCGCGGATGTAGTTTAGCCTTAATTTTATTATTTGCATATTGACTCATGCTCGCTCTGTAGACCATAACTTCATCTTTGGATATTGGATTAACACATGTGAGCATACCTTGGAAAGCTAAAAATTAGAGCTACAACTTTTATGTTGGAACAAAAACCCAATGTCGAACTTTACTGGGTATAAATTGCATATTACGTGATATGAGCTTTTTATAATAATTTTAAGTAGTGGGCCACTTGTTTAAAAGCCCAAAACAAGTACTAGTACGATATATTTTTAATTTTTTTATAGGCATGTTTTTTCGTACTGAGAAAGAGATAGAGGGTTTTTCTTATTTTCATAGAAGGTTAAATTTCTCAAACTAATCCACTATTTTAGAGTTTTATCAAGACTTTGAGGTTTATTTTATAATGTTAATTTTACGTTATGATTCTATTTATTTTTAATTGGTTATATTGTTATTATGATTGTTTAATTTGAATCTCAATAGGAGTGATAAAATTAGTTTGACATAATTCGGTTTTTATATTATATAAATTGTTATTTTTCGACGTTTGATGTTTAATTGTATATGGTGCATTATGCTTGTGTGATCAATTCTATAGTCAAATAGGAATAGGGTCAAGATTTATGAACTAAATCTGTTGATAGAATTTGTGATGAATGTTAAATTAAATCTGTTGATAGAAAATGTGATGAATGTTAAAAAATAATACACTACTTAGCCCAATTCAAAGCCCGAGCCAGTCGGCAGCAACGCGCACTCGTGTAGTGGTATATTTGCATGCGTTCTCACCCCTTCACAAAGTGGGGTATTCCTTGGGGCACACCCCCAACTTTCTTATTTTTTCAATTCACACCAAGTAGCTCTTATTATTATTATTATTATTATTATTATTATTATTATTATCATTTCCAACAATCCTCTACTTGAATTTAAAAAAGAGTTTCTGAAGTAGCGCAAAACGCTTCTATAAGATCGTGCGTAATCAAAGATGTCTTTTAACTTGAACTTTTGCTTAACAAGTAAGATTCAGTCAAAAGCCCGTGCATTAATGACCTTACACGTCTATTCGCTTTAGCTAGGTACTTACGACGTATTTATCAACAAAGTTGACATAGGTATTTCCTATAAAAGGATTTAAGCTAGCAAACATCTCAACCAACTTGTTTCTTCACTAGCAGTAGTTAGTGCTATCATTTCAGACTCTATAATAAACTTTGCTAACGTTTGCCAATGCTCCATTTCCAAGTCACCATTTAAAAAAATTGTTTTGGCACGCGAGTGGTGGTCTATTTGAGTGTGTTCTTACCCCTTCACAAAATTGAGTATCCATTGGAATACAACCAAATTGCTATATCTCCATCTTATAAATACTACTTTGATTTTTGTAGGGACTTTTTAAATATTAAAAATATCAAATTTTATAAAAAAAATAATTTTTAAAATAGACTATAAAAGTGAATAAATATTTTTAGACTAAAATATTGAGAATTTTTTTGTAGAAAATAAAATAAAATTTACAAAATTTATAGCAAAAATGATTACATTTCAATACTTCTTCACTTGATAGCTATTTTTTTCATCTCCAATGGAGTATCAAATCAGCGGTGTTTCTTATTAGATATACAAACCCTCACTAGAGATCTTCTGTGACATAATTATTGGTCATGTTTTTTCAAGTCAATTAGAGAAAATTTTATCACTTCCTCAAAATTTATGATTGCATTATAATTATTTTAAATTTAATTTTTTTTAAATATTTTGGTGACTAGAATCACTCTCGAAAGTGACGAATATCAAATTCAAATTTAAACTTTTACAAATTCATGTTCTTGCCGCTACTAACAGAATATCAATATTCTTATTGCTGCAATTAAATTTTATAAATTTTAATATCAATACTAAATTTATTTCTAGGGACTATAGATTACAGTAACTTTACCCAATGCCGAAGGCTAGACTGATATATCAATCGCTTTAACTTCAACAACACCAAACTAATATATATTTTCAAGATTTCAAACAGATCCAATAACTGCCAAACACCTTTTTTATAAATTTTTTAAACTATTTTATAATTCATTAATTAACTCTTTTATAACTCTCTAATTTTTATAGGAATGAGGAACATAGTAAACCATAGTTAGAGATAAAAAAAAGTGAATTATTTCACCCAAGATTCGAATTTTAATTTTTCCAAACATTCCTCTTTAACTATATTAAATGTACATATAGTAAATTTTGATTAACATATTAATTTAAACAAATTATTTGGTTCATCATTTAGACCATTAATAATTAATGGTTAATATACTATTAACTTTATACTTATTATTATTTTTTAATGTGTATATATTTTTTATCTAATATTCTTTTCATTCAATTTTTTCATAATCTTTAATGAGTGAAATGTATATAATACATTAAATTATAAATTAGTTGATTCAACCTTTAAATAATTTTTTAACAATTTTAAATTTTATTTATTCATTAAAATATAATTAAAATTTTAACATAATAATTTCAATTGGTAAAATTTAGTATATGAATTAGTCGCAATTACACACTCCAAAAAATTCTACAAATTTTCAAAAGTGTATTTATATACTCATATATAATAATTACTTAAATAAACTCGATTGGAAAAAATGCTCTACAAACAAAATTAATAAATTATATTATTTTTAAAATTTTATAATCTTATTCAAAGTAATATTAATATGTTAAAGTCTATATATATTCTAGCATTAATTATTACAAAGGATATTAAAAAATAAAATACCTTGTGAAAACATGAACACAAGACTAACAATACCCAACTTACAATGGTTGTTTTAATGGATAATAATTCATTCAAACAACGAACGTTCTTAGATTACAACTTACAAGTCCTATGACTATTTTATTAAGTTCAACTAGGAAATAGAACGCAGAACAGTCCAAACAGGAAGAGGGCACAGATAGACCAAGTTCCCAGAAGAATACGAGTAGGAATACAGTATGACAAGCATAATTGCATAATGCAAATCTTAAACCACCAGCTCACCCATGACAAATGAAGTCCAACCGAAGTTCTCAAAACAAAGGAAAAAAATAAAAAAGGGATGTATGGCATGGTGTTTTTTCTGCCTAGAGAGGCTAAATCAATTGCATTTCCATGATTTTGCCTCCCATGGAATTATTTTCTTTCTATCTCTATTAGTAAATGTGTAAATTAATATATCATTGGGTAGGCACTCACATCACATGCAAAGATGGTAATATGGCACTGGTAAGACTTGTGCACTAAAAACCTTCAGTACAACCTACCGAGAAACAAAACAAACAATCCAGTCACAAGAATCTGCAGTAAAATCGATTAATTCAACTAGAAGGCCAAGCAGCAACACTCCACTCACTCCCAAATCACTCTACAAGAAACATGTCTCATTCAATGAGCAACAACCATCAGTGTCTAAATTGCAGTTAACAACTATAAACTACGGCCACAATATCATGATAGTAAAAAGTATCAGTTTGTTCAAATTTCACTATACTATAGCACTATAGCACCACCATAGCTACTATATGATAACATTTTGCATTGAATCGCATGTCACTCAAGGATAGCAGCTTGTTCAATTTCCGCTATGCAATAGCAACAGCATTACAATAGCCAATTTTTGACAATAATGGTTTCAACACCTCCTACTTAACCGGAATACCAACGACAACAATAGCTATGACAAATTGAAACTAAGGCTACTTATTAACATACTAACTATCTACCAATATCAAACGGCAATGATGAATAAAGAGAACACACACACTCATGCACGTCGTAATGTAGCAATGACCAAGGTCCGTGACCACAATTGGAAAAGAAAACTTCTAGATTTTCATATATATATGTGATTCGACCATAACAAAGCTTCAATCCATGACTATTACTGCTATTCAAACCCTTGCAATTAAAAACTAAACACAAGTATAAGAAAAAAAATAAAAAGTGAATAAAAGAATATTACCAACTACAATCAACGGGGAACATTAAGAGACATGAGCAAGTTATTTCCACCAGGAAGATAAGAAACATTAGGCGATTTCGCAAGCGTTCGAGCAACTTCCCTTGAAGCCTCAATCCTCCTAAGTTCAATCAGCCCCATACCAGCAGCAGCAGTAGCATCAGAAATCAACTTAGCAGCATCACTCTCACCCTCAGCACGAATAATCGCAGCTCGACGCTCCTGCTCAGCTTTCATCACAACAAATTTAGACCTCTCAGCTTCTTGTTGAGCCACCTGCTTCTGCTCAACAGCACGCGAAAATTCCACACCATAAGATAAATGCGTGATCGCCACGTCATCAAGAAGGATGTTGAAATCCTTAGCACGTCGGACAAGGCTATCTCGGACAAGGGCAGAAACCTGCGGACGCTCCGTGAGAAGCTGATCGGCATTGAATTGCGCGACGACGGCTTTCAGAACCTCGTTACCGATCGAAGGAAGGACTTTATCGTCATATTCGAGACCGAGATTTTGAACGATCACGGGGAGTTTTGCCGTATCAGGACGAGAGAGGACTCTGAGGGTTAGGTTAACCATTTGAAGATCTTTGGTGCCGGAGATAGATGAGAAAGTGTGAGGACGGGTTCGGATGTCGAAGATGTATGGTTTTTGAACCCATGGAATGAGGATATGAGTTCCTTCGCCGATTGATTCGTCGAGGATGCCGCGGAAACGGTCGAAGAGAACGGCGCGTTGGCCACCGTCTACTGTGTAGAGAGAGGAATTGAGAGCGCTGGCTGCGGCGCCGAGACCGATGGCGGCGCGTGCAAGATTTGTAAGGAAAGAGACTGCGGCTTGGCTGCTTCCCATTTTGGTGGAGTTGGGGCTAAAAAAGGTTTAGGGTTTAGTGCTCTCTATCACTACACGCTCAAAAAAGTTTCAACCTCCGATGTCTTTTTTAAAAATTTATTATTAGCTTTTTGAGTTTAAAAGGGTGGATAATATATCTTTAATATTTTGTTAATTTTTTAGATTTTTTTAAAAAATATTTTTGAAATTTTTTTTTTTTAAATTGTAAATTATTTTTTCTCAAAAAATTAAAAAAAGAATTTGAAAAAAATTGAATTTTTTTTAATTATAAAAATTTCAAAAAAAAATCAAAGCTTTTTTATCAAAATATTTTAAGAAAAAAATTATTCTTCAAAAAAATATATATTGTCAAAATTTTAAAAAAATAATCAAAAACAATTTTTTTAAAAAAACTCACTAAACTCATAAAATTTTAGAGACTTTATAATATTAGAGACTTTTTTTAGAATCTTTTTAATTATAATATTTTTTTGCTTTTTAATATGTGAATTGAGGTCAATATTTAATAAGTTTATTAAATTGAAAGCTTGAGAGATTTATACACAAAAATGAATTAGTTAGATTTGGAAGAGTAAACTGTTTTGTAAAAACCAAGGAATTGTAGCAGTAATTTGTAAACAACCATCGCACTGTTGTAAAAATATATTTTTTATTTAATTATTCATTTAGTTCTGTATTTACTTTTTTTTTAATAAAGTTGATAAAAAAATATATTTCAAATTTGTAACAAATATATGAAAAATTATAAATTGTCACTCTTGGATCTAGTAATGCAATACCATACTACAACCAAATATATTGACCATAGTTCTAAGAATTTTTTTTTTGGGTAAATATGTTGAATCTTGTGTTCGGAGTATATGCCGTAAATCTTGAACAAGAAGAAGATGAAACTAATGATAATGAAGGTTGCACAAATAAATTTCAAAACATGTGTTTGACACTAAGCTTTAAGTGCAATTGGCCCCACCATTTTATGTATATTGGATGCAAACGAATTAATTGGTGAATACTCTTTAAAATACTTTGGAATCCTTTGAAGTGAATTGCACATTCCTATCAATCAATGATAGTTTACAAAATAATTTTTTTTTCATTTACTTTCGTGCATTAGATAAAAGAAAAATGACTTATAAATATTTTTGATAGAAATTTGACTCATACAAACATGAAATTCGTATATGTTTTCTATCTTAGGAGTGTCTCTATTATAGAGTAACTCATGCCACTTGATGAAAGAAAACAACTTTTCGATAGGTTTCATTGTAATGTTTGGTCAAATCGTTAAGCACACATGATCATGTTGGTTCGAATCCAACGTCCATTGCAATTTATTGCATTTTTTATTTTTATTCCGTTAACAACAAATAAAAAATCAAAATATCATCCTCAAGCACACATTGATTAACATCAATTAGACTTAACCACTAGACCACAAGCAACACCATTTTGTTGTCAATCAATGAAAATGTATATCAAATATTTGAGTTGATTATATCATTTCAAATATATATATTTTGGAAATATCTTCTCTCACACAATAGATTAGCGGGTTAATCTACAAGAGAAGTTAAGTTCTTTTATACGAGGGAAACTATTATGTCTCATAGTTGTTAACAATGAAAAGAGAAAAAAAAGAGACAACCAAGAGACAACCAAGAGACAACCACTCTAAGGTTTCATAACATAGAATGAACAAAACTGTAGATAATAGGGTTACAATGAGTATATATACTAAAAAATAGTAATGTCTAAAGTACCCTTATTACTAATATATATTAATATTATCTAACATCTCCCCTCAAACTCACGATGCATTAACATTGAGCATCGAGAGTTTGTCAACTAAAAAACTGAAACGTTTAATGGAATGCATCTTTGTGAACAAATCAACAATCTGTAAAGAAGAAGAGACAAACGGTAGAGTAATGGTTCCATGCTGAAGATGATGACGAGTAAAATGACAATCAATCTCAATGTGTTTTGTGAGCAATTTGAATAGCATTCTTGTTATCGCAATGCATCGGAGTTGGCTCAGAAAGAGAGATACCCATATCAGACAAAAGCCAACGCAACCAAATTATTTCAGCGGTAGTGGATGCCATAGCACGATACTCAGCTTATGTAGAGGAGCGAGATACAATGTCTTGTTTCTTACTCTTCCAAGAAATAAGAGAGTCTCCAAGAAAGATACAAAATCATGTGGTAGATTTACGATATGTGGTGTCACCAGCCCAATCAGCATCAGAATAAGTTCGTAACTCTAATGAGGATGATGATGGAAAGAGAAGGCTTTGAAATTGAGTTCCTCGAAGATAACGAAGAATACGAACAATTGTTGTCCAATGTACTGTAGTGGGAGAGACAACAAACTGACTAACAACATGAATAGCATAAGCAATGTCAGGTCTGGTAATCGTAAGATACACTAAGCTGCCAACCAAAGTACGATACAAAGTAGAATCTGGTAAAGGAACACCATCTAAGGGAGTATATTTCACATTCAACTCAAGAGGAGTATCTGCTGCTCTAGTATCAGAAAGACGAGTCTGGTCAAGAATGTTGGCAATGTACTTGGATTGAGAAAGAAGGTAGCCTCTAGGAGAGTAGGCAACTTCAATCCCCAAGAAATAACGAAGAGTTCCCGAGTCCTTCATCTCAAACTGTTTGGCTAACTGCAATTTCAACTCATTGATTCCACTAACATCATCACCTGTAATAATCATATCATCAACATATAGAGAAAGTATAATGCGACCATAAGTGGTGGACCTTATAAACAATGCAGAATCATGTTCACTAGAGCAGAAACCAAGAGAAGTGATCACTGTAGAGAATTTCTCAAACCAAGCTCGAGGAGCCTGTTTAAGACCATTTAAAGCCTTTTTAACTTACAAACTTCCCCTTGATTGTGAGAAACTCCTTGTGGGGGGACCATATAGACTTCTTCATGAAGCTCACCATTTAAAAAAGCATTTTTGACATCCATTTGGGAAATATGCCATTGACGAACAGATGCAACTGCAATAACAGTATGAATAGTGGTCATTTTGGCTACATGAGCAAAAGTTTCTTCATAATCCATACCATATTATTGAGAGAAACCCTTAGCAACAAGACGTGCTTTATAGCGCTCAATTGACCCATCTGACTTAGTTTTGATCTTGTATACCCAACGAGACCCAATAGCACGTTTTCCAGGAGAAAGAGGTACTAATTCCCAAGTATTGGTTTTGTGTAATGCAGATAGTTCTTCTGCTATAGCCTGCTGCCAAAGAGGATCAAGAACAGCCTCTTTATAGGAAGAGGGCTCAGACAAACTGTGAATAGAGGTTAAGAAAGAAACAAACGAAGTTGAATAAGTAGAATATACAAAATCAGGTAATTGGGTAGACTTACATTGACGAGAGGGGTAACGAGGAGGATCAACAATCGCAGGAGGTGGTTGGACAGCTGGGGGGACAATAGGGATGTCATCATGTGGAGTATTAGTATTTGTCCTGCAAAATTCAACATTACAATCACTAGAAGCATAATCATTAGGACCAAACGGATCAATATGGGTTAGTTCAGAACTCTTAGTAATTTGAGAATCAGAGGAAATAGAGTAAAAAGGGATGTGCTCAAGAAAAACAACATTATGACATACATAAAGTTTTCTTGCATGAGGATCATAAAAATGATAACCCTTTTGACCATTCCCATAACCAAGTAAAACACACATGGCTGAACGAGAAGATAACTTACTGCGCTCTACTTGAGGGCGAAGAACAAAACAAGTAGAACCAAAAACTTTCAAAGAATAGTAATCAGGGGTAGAAGCATACAATTTTTCAAA
Source organism: Cicer bijugum (assembly GCA_037974875.1). Taxonomy (NCBI): domain Eukaryota; kingdom Viridiplantae; phylum Streptophyta; class Magnoliopsida; order Fabales; family Fabaceae; genus Cicer; species Cicer bijugum. Next base: position 3,989,021 of record JBBPBT010000240.1, on the reverse strand, counting down.
GGGAGACAAACCTGATATGATAGAGGATGAAATTCTATTAATAACATGAACAACAGTAAGAACTGCTTCTCCCCAAAACTCACTAGGAACTGAAGCGGACAACAAAACGGAACGAGCAGTCTCTATAATATGACGGTGTTTCATTTCAGCAACTCCATTTTGTTGAGGAGTATCAGTACAAGATGTTTGGTGGAGGGTGTCATCATAAGCAAGTAATTCAGAAAATTTATTAGAGGTATATTCACCACCTAAATCACAACGAAAGCACTTTATAACAAAATTATGTTGAGTTTTGGCCATTGCACGAAACATATGATAAATGTCAAAAAATTCAGACCGATTTTTCATAAGATAAACCCAACAATAACGAGTGTAATCATCAATAAACGAAACATAATATCTAGATCCACCTTTGGTGAGAACTGGTGAGGGACCCCAAACATCAGAGTGAACTAAATCAGAGGGTGCATGTGAAACAGAAACACTTTTACTAAACGGTAAAACTGGAAGTTTAGCAAGTTTACAACCACAACAATCTGAGATATCACATGTTTGCAACTTTCTTAATGCTCCAGTAGAAGCCAAATATTTTAATCTAGAAGCAGAAACATGTCCAAGGCAGGAATGCCATAAATAAAAACTAGAAGATGAGGAATTCAAGCGAAAACTAGATAATAAGTCAGCAGTAGTGATTGAGGCTGCAGTATCTAGGAGTCGCAGGTCATCCAAAACATAAAGTCACCCTTGTCTATGACCTGTCCCAATCAGCCTCTCGGAATGTGGATCCTGCACACAACAAGAAGTGGAAGAAAACATAACCGAATAACCGAGATCACATATTTGACTAACAGAAGCAAGGCTCAAAGTAAGATTATGAATATAATAAACATCAGACAAAGACATGTTAGGTGTGGAGACAGAACCAACGCCTGCTGGTGGCATAGGAGTGCCATCAGCAGTCATAACCGACACAGACGAGACAGGTTTCACAAACACAAAAGATTTGTCATCGTATGTCATATGATGAGATGCTCCCGAATCAAGAAACCATGTGGAAGGAGATATACCTGATATACCATAGGAGTTCAAACCATTAGAAGAAGTGGCAAACATGGCATGTGATTGAGTGGCAAGAAGTTTTTGAAGCTATTTTGCAATATCAGATATTTGGGAAGCAATCTCAAATGAGTATACAGAACCAGAACTAGAGTTAATGGTAGGAGGAGCAGAAGCAACAACATTGGACAATGGTCCCCTAAAATTCTTCTTATGTGCTCTCCCCAATTTCGGACAATGTGCTTTCCAATGTGCTTGAAGAGAATCATCCTTAGCACCAGTCATAACAAATAATGACAAAAAAGTATGACAAACACAATCACTAAGACAAAATACATCTGGTGTTGTGCGAGCACGATTTCTCCCTCTGCAGACGTCGTTTCGCCGATCCGACCGTTGAAGACGAAGATATGAATGTTGCGAACCTGTTGTCCAAACATCAACCCAGTCCAACGGTTAACGAATGCGTAATCGATGTTTTTGTGAGACTGGTTTAACAAAATCGGGAACAGGGTTACTCTTCTCTTTTCTCTTTTGATGGTTGTCTTTCCTATCAAAATAGTCTATCTCTTCTTTATAGTAGATCCCAAAATCAACCAAAGCTCTTTGATACCATGTTAACAATGAAAAGAGAAAAAAGAGAGAGACAACCAAGAGACAACCACTTTAAGGTTTCATAACATAGAATGAACAAAACTGTAGATAATAGGGTTACAATGAGTATATATACTAAAAAATAGAATTGTCTAAAGTAACCTTATTACTAATATATATTAATATTATCTAACATTAGTTACCAAAAAAGGGGTTGGTCACTCGAGCGAAGCAACAAGCTCCCTGAGTACACTTCATGTGTAATGTTGCAATTTGTAACATAGTATTTAAATACAAGTTACAAGTTATATATTGTAAATCTTTATGTTTAAATATTTACAGACAAAAGACAATTACTTTGTATTCATAGACGTACCACAATCGATTGAATTCTATGATCAAACAACATGTGTTTATTATTTAAATTTCTTGTATATTTATTCTGTTGAAATGTGATTTCTCTTCAAATAAAAACAAAAAGACATACTTTCCCATAACAAATGGACTTTATTTTGAATGCAGAAAAACACACAAAAATGAGAGGTTTAATTTATTTTTGTAAAATCTTTATAAATAAATAATGATTTGATTTTTTTTTATATGAATATATATAAATAAAACCTTTTCTAAGTACTCAAGGTTTAATAAAAACACAAAAATATATACAGTTCACCGCTAAATTAGTAGTTAAATTTATAACCCTTTTACCACCATATTTTTTCCAGTTAATCAACTAATTGACACACCAAAGTACACAAATGTCAATATGACTATACTATAATTTTCTCAACACAATTTAATCTTGTTAAACATTTGAGTTACCAACCACTACTAGATTGACATATAAGTTTTGAATAAGAGTTATGAATCAAAAACTAAAAACTCTAAACACAAGAGGATAAAATTGTTTTAGCTCATTTAATAAATTTTCAATGTATGAAATTATTATTGATCTCTATGTAGAATAATTGTGTATGAAAGCAAGATTGATACTCATAAGTGTAATTGATAATGTAAAATATTATTCATAATAAAAAAATGCATTATAAAAATATTATTGAAAAATGTAATGAGAATTGAATGAATAATTGTGTATGAACGTGAAATGATGATTGATAACATAAAATATTACTCATATAATTGATTGACATAAATAGAAAGTAATAAGGAATGTCTAATAATATTATAAAAAAATTTAGAAAAAAAAATGCATAATAAGATAACAACAAAATAGATTTCGGAGTTTGTGTTATGTATACCATTTGATGATAATCTAGGTAAGATTTCACAATTTCGAAAAATTATCGCGGAGAGACGTAATTGTGTATGAAGGTGAAAGGAGAATTGATAATATAAAATATTACTCATATAATTGATTGACAAAAGTTGAAAGTAATGAGAAATACATAATAATGTTATAAATTTTTTTTTATAAACAATGCATAATAAGATGACAACAAAATAGATTTAGAATTTTGTTTTATGTATACAATTTGATAATAATGTAGGTAAGATTTTACGATTTTGAAGACTTATTGTAGAGAGACATCAAAGAAGATGATTTTGAATTGTGAATCGACGAGACTGTCGAGGATGACGAAGCAGAAGCGGACCGCAGAGGGACGTTGCCACTTTTTTTGGATCTAGAGGATGATTGTGAATCGTGAATTGGTGAGACAATCAAAGATGAGAAAGTAGAAGCTGATCGCGGAGGGACGTTACCAATTTTCTGGATCAAGAAGAAGAGAAACTATTGGCAATTATTAACATGAAGAAGAAAACGTTTAAAAACATTAGGGATTAGAAAGGTTAAAAGAGGGAAAAATTATTTAGAAACTAAGTAGAGGAAAATTAGGTGAAACACAACACATAACTCTCTAATAGGAGTATACACATCAGCTTTTTTGCTAAGGTGAGATATGTTTGTACATGTGGCAGCAATGGAGTGAGAGATTTTGTTTTCGGGATATGTATGTAAGTTTTTCTCATGAGTTCTCTACATAACAACTATAGTTAGCTTTTTGAGAACCTTTAGTTATACATTTTTATTTGAAAACTATTACTACTTCTCAATACATTTAAATACATCGAAACTAAATTAATGCATATATAATGAAAATATATATATACCTTAAATGACATGTATTCATATTCATATATACTTTTATACCTCAAAATTTCAATATCTACCATATGAGTAAGCTACAAATACTTTACTCATAATAACATTTTAAGAAACCAATCAACTTTCATCAATTCAATTATTGATTTGTAATTGAATGCTATTTTTGATTTTAAGTTTCCTTATTATAATGAAAATTTGAATGTTAAAAAATAAATGAAAAATTAAGTATTTCATAAAATTAAATTAGTTTTCAATAGAATTTATTTTTGGTACATATCAACATAACAACAATTCAATTGCACAAACAATTAGTTAAAACTTTTAAATACCTAAAATTATATTTAAAGTATGTGTAAATCTTTA
>JBBPBT010000240.1:3958749-3977471 GCA_037974875.1 Cicer bijugum | reverse complement strand
TTTTTAATAAAAAAATAAAGACATCGGATCCCCTTTCAAAATTTGATAAGTCATTTTAATTTATAATTTAATTATAAATATAAATACTTGTCAATTTTTTGAATAATATCCACAAAATTGTTTGATTGACTAGTTTTTTTTCAAATATATTTTGTTATATAAGAGTATATAAAAATGAAGTAAATGTAACTATAATAAATAAATAAAAAGAATTTGAATTGTAATCCTTTTTTTCAATCTGGACTTTAAATCTTTTTCAAGATAAATCTTGAAAATTTTAGATTAGTGGAATGAACCTACTATTGGTTGAGGAAGTTTAATAATATATACAATCGTTTGAAAGTGTCACTTTGTGTGCTTTTAGTGAAACAATAAAATACTAAATATATAAGAATAAGAATCACACATAAGAAATATTTTGATTACCTAATGTGCGTGTAAGATTTATGGGTCACATATGTAATTAATTAATAAAGTGTGTTAGGGTCATTATATAATTAGCCAATAAACTAGGGGTCAAATAATATATAATAATTTATGGCTAAAGAGCATAATAGTTATGAAAATTAATAGTGTAGATACCAGTCAGTTTCTAATTTAATGAGGGGCTGAATTAGAAATACTGCAATTTGGGATATAATTAATAATAGTTATATATAGGGGTAGTGGTCCCCAAGGCAAACACAACAAGACTATTCAGTTTCACAAACCAAAAAGAGAAAACTCTCTGGTTCTCTCTATCCCCATCAAGAGAGCAAGGCCTTTAGGGTGTTTTGTTGAGGAAGATCACCCAACCATTGGCTCTATCATCATCATCCCAGGATTTCATCAATGGCAATTCCCACAAGTACGATTCTGCCTTTGGTTATTCATCATGTAATTGGCATGGATTGTTGAGCATAACGTTATAGAGTTTTTTTTTCCAACAAATGGTATCAGAGTCTACCATGTTTAATTCATGATGAAATTCGGTTATTGTCTTTGTTTTAGGATTCAATTTGGGAATTTTGACATAATTGAAATCTTAGGGTTTGTAATTTGGGAATTTGGATATATATATTATGGAATCCATTTTTTTTTTCGGTTATAATTTTTTTTTCGTGTTGATATGCCATTGATGGTTTACTATAAAGATTTTCTATAATTGTTGATTGTTTTGGATGATTGGAACAATTAATGAATCGTGAATAATGTCATGAAATTTTGTTCAATATTTTGTTTCATTGCCATGGCTTATTGTTTCATTGTATCTGTATCAAGATGAATTTACTCTTGCCATGAAACTTGTGAAATGGTTGAATTCCATAACCGCTTGGAATTGTTCATGAATGCACACGTACACAGAAAGTTTAATAACTATAATGTTCGATTTTGGTATGCACACATGTTGAGAGTTCTGCTCTATATGGTTTTCGTTCTTTCTTGCTTGATCGTCGAGTTCCGTTGGAAAAGTTGAAGTTTTTTTTTTATGCGTGTTATTTTTTTTTTTTTTGATAATTATCATTTTTTTTGATAAAACAATAATTATCAAATACTAATGAAATAAAATTTATATTAGTGAACAATATTTTTTTTAAATATTGTATTATTTGGATATAATAACTATATGTTCAAGTCAAGTTTGATATTTTGAATGAGTTAATTGAAATTTGACGTCGCCAAAGTGACCTCTCTTGTCTAAACTCGTGAAGAGTGTCAAATGGCTGTGTATATGTTTATTCATGCGGGTATTGACCGGCCCAAAGGAAGGTTAATATTTGGCAGAATTACATGTACACCTGCGATGATAAATGTGTGACAATTATTTGGTATACATGTGAGCAGTAAATCGGCCCAAAGGAAGGTTTATTGTTTGACATGTCTTACTATCAATATTTGATCGTTGCATCAAGAGTACCACTAGCAGTTAGTGTTACTGTCCAAAGACTTGACATCAATGGTGCACTGGGTATCTTGAGATGGATTAAATTCCATGATTTGAACATATGTATTTATTTATTGATTGATTTATTTTCCTATAATGTGAGTTTCTAAGTTTCGTTCTTTATTTAATTTTCATCATCTATTGCTTCCATATCTGCAAATTTGAGTTCTATTCCTGTCCTTGATGGGACAAATTTTAAGGAATGGAAAGAGAATATTCTGATTGTTCTTGGCTGCATGGATCTAGACCTTGCATTAAGAATTGATCGACCCCCTACTCCTACGGACTCTAGTTCTTCTGAGGAAAAATTAGAGTATGAGAAATGGGATCGCTCAAATCGCATAAGTCTTATGATCATAAAGCGTGGCATTCCTGAGGTCTTTAGAGGTGTTGTCTCGGATGAGATAGTTACAGCTAAATATTTCCTTGTTGAGATGGAAAAACGCTTTGAAAAAAGTGATAAGGCTGAAACAAGTTCTTTGCTTCAGAATTTAATTTCCATGAAGTATCAAGGCAAGGGAAATATAAGAGAGCACATTATGATGATGTCCAACATTGCTTCTAAGCTTAAAGGACTAAAGCTTGAGTTGTCAGATGACTTACTCATTCATTTAGTATTGTTGTTTCTTCCTTCGCAATTCAGTCAGTTTAAGGTGACTTATAATTGTCAAAAGGAGAAATGGACTTTTAATGAGCTCATTTCATTATGTGTGCAAGAAGAGGACAGGCTGGAGCAAGATAGGACTGAAAGCGCTCACTTTACTAGCATCTCTAAAGACAAGGGCAAAAGGAAAAGAATTGAGGAGCCCAAGAACAAAGTTGCTGCTAAGGGTCCAGAACAAAAGAAGCAGACTAAGGATAACAACTGCTTCTTCTGCAAGAGTCCTGGACACGTGAAGAAGGATTGTGCCAAATATCACGCTTGGCGTGTTAAGAAAGGTATGATTTTGTCTTTGGTCTGTTCTGAGGTTAATTTAGCTTCAGTACCTGGAAACACTTGGTGGTTAGACTCTGGTGCAACTACTAACATCAGTGTTTCAATGCAGGGTTGTCTGAACTTCCGAAAGTCTAGTGATACTGAAAGATGCATCTATGTAGGAGATCGGAAGAAGGTAGAAGTTGAAGCCATAGGAAAATTTAGATTATTATTAAGTTCCGGTCATTATTTGGATTTAGAAGACACTTTTGTTGTACCGTCATTTACACGTAATTTGGTCTCTATTTCTTATTTGGACAAATCAGGATATTATTGTTCGTTCGGGAATAAAGAATTTACTTTGTCTTTAAATTCGAATGTTGTTGGAACCGGTTTACTTTCTGGTTATGATAATCTTTATTTGTTGGAAACTGTGGTTAACTATAATGAAACCTTGAGTGTGGAATCACGTGGTACTAAGCGAAAAATTGACAATTTCAATTTAGGAGTGCTTTGACACAAACGTCTAGGTCACATCTCTAGAAATAGAGTTGAAAGACTTGTGTCAGATGGAATTTTAGATTCTGTTGACTTCACAGACTTTAACGTTTGTGTAGCATGCATTAAAGGAAAACAGACTAAAGATAAGAAATTAGGCGCATATAGAGCTACAGACGTCTTAGAATTGATACATACGGACATCTATGGGCCATTTCCAATTCCTTCTTGGAATGGTCAACAATATTTTATATCATTCATAGACGATTATTCTAGATATGCCTACCTTTATCTAACTCACGAAAAGTCCCAATCAATAGACGTGTTCAAATCCTTTAAGGCAGAAGTTGAGAATCAACTTAATAAGAGAATTAAAAAGGTCAAATCTGATCGTGGTGGTGAATACTACGGTAGATATGACGGTTCATGTGAACAACGTCCGGGACCATTTGCCAAATACCTAGAGGAATGTGGAATCGTCCCACAATACACTATGCCGGGGTCACCCAGCATGAATGGTGTAGTTGAAAGACGAAACAAGACTCTTAAGAATATGGTAAGGAGTATGATTTGTCATTCCACCTTGCTAGAGTCACTCTGGGGAGAGGCATTAAAAACAACAGCATACATTCTTAATAGAGTACCAACTAAGGCAGCGGCTAAAACACCTTATGAGCTTTGGATTGGGCGTAAGCCTAGTCTGAAGCACCTTCATGTTTGGGGATGTCCAGTTGAGGCAAGGCCTTATAGGCCAAATGAAAAGAAATTTGAACCACGAACAATTAGCAGCTATTTTATAGGGTACTCAGAAAAGTCCATGGGCTATAAATTTTATGATCCTAATTTGAGAACAATTTTTGAGACGGGAATGACAACGTTCTTTGAGGATATTGAGTTTGGGGTGAAGATTAAGGTTAAAGATTTTGTCTTTGAGGAAGAATCGGTAACAATTCCAGAACTGATTCTTCCACCATTTGACTTTCCCATTATTGAACAAACTCAAGATGATCTGGTTGTTCAGGAAGAACAAAATCCAGATCAAATTCAAGATCCTCAAGAACAAGTGCCTCAAGAGCCAGCTCCATTGCGGAGATCCACTAGAGAAAGGAAAAATGCTATTTCGGATGATTATGTAGTATTTATCAATGAGGTAGAGGAAAATGTTGGCATGACGAAAGACGACCCGATCAACTTTCATCAAGCCATGCAAGATTCCCATTCAGATAAGTGGATCGAAGCAATGAATGAGGAGTATAATTCTATGCAAGACAGTTCAGTTTGGGAACTTATCCCATTACCTAAAGGAGTGAAACCCATTGGTTGCAAATGGATTTTTAAAACCAAGCAGGATTCCAATGGTAATGTGGAGAGATATAAGGCACGTCTTGTAGCTAAGGGCTATACTCAAAAAGAAGGGATTGATTATAAAGAGACTTTCTCTCCGGTTTCATCGAAGGACTCTTTAAGAATAATCATGGCTCTTGTTGCTCACTTTGATTTGGAGCTTCATCAAATGGATGTAAAGACAGCGTTTCTCAATGGTGACATTGATGAGACGGTCTATATGGTGCATCCAAAAAACTTTGTGTTGAGAGACCCAAAGAATATGGTGTGCAAACTAAGAAAATCCATTTATGGGCTAAACCAAGCTTCTCGTCAATGGTACCATAAATTTCATCAAGTAATTCTCTCATTTGGTTTTGAGATGAATACAGTTGATGATTGTGTGTATCATAAGTTCAGTGGGAGCAGACATATTTTCCTAGTCTTGTATGTTGATGACATACTGCTTGCCACTAACGATATAGGCATGTTGCACGAAACTAAGAAATTTCTATCAAAGCATTTTGAGATGAAAGATCTTGGTGACGCCTCTTTTGTATTAGGAATTCAGATACACCGAGACAGATCTCGAGGTATTCTTGGATTGTCACAAAAGAGCTATATCGATAAGGTTCTCAAAAGGTTTGGGTTACAGAATTGCAAACCAGGGGACACCCCAGTTGCTAAGGGAGACAAGTTTAGTCTCAAACAGTGCCCTAAGGGAAGTTTGGAAATTCAAGAAATACAAAAGATCCCTTATGCTTCAGCTATAGGGAGTCTTATGTATGCCCAAGTATGTACGCGTCCAGACATAGCGTTCATAGTAGGGATTTTAGGCAGATATTTAAGCAATCCAGGTCTTGACCATTGGAAAGCAGCCAAGAGGGTCATGAGATATTTGAAGAGAACAAGAAACTACATGCTCACATATAGAATGTCAGACTAGTTAGAGATCACTGGGTACTCTGACTCGGATTTTGCGGGATGCCAAGACAGCTTAAGATCAACTTCAGGCTATGTCTTTCTGTTAGCTGGTGGAGCAGTTTCTTGGCGTAGTGCCAAGCAAGGTCTTACTGCTTCATCAACCAAGGCATCAGAATTCGTAGCTATTCATGAGGCATCTGACCAGGGCATTTGGCTGAGAAATTTTGTCACGGGGCTCCAAATAGTTGAAGGGATTGAAAGACCACTCAAGTTGTATTGTGACAATAGATCAGCAGTCTTGTATTCTAATAATAATAGGAGCTCAACCAAGTCAAAGCACATTGACATTAAGTTCCTAGTTGTTAAAGAGAAGGTACAAAGTGGACATATATCCATAGAACACTTAAGGACAAACTCCATGATTGCAGATCCGCTCACTAAAGGTCTACCACCCAAGGTCTTTCATGAGCATACTGCTCACATGGGTGTGCTACAGTTTGAGGAATCTTGATTTTAGTGGGAGTTTCGTCCATTATGTAATTTATGTTCTATGTTTAATTGTAAAGTACAAATACATTATATTTGGATTTTCTGATCAGAAATAAAGTTTAAAGTATTCAGTTTTGGTTACTTTGTACATTTAAGTTATGGTATGATCTCATTCGGTAAAGTAGGACCAGTTGAAAATTGACATGCATTGACCAACTTCATGTAATTTTCATGCTACACTTTTCATAATGGGTCTATGTCATTTAGTTGTGTCAATACGGGTGATCATTGATGGGTTTAGTTATGCTTATTATGACGAAAGCCTCTTTGGTTCCATGTGCTGATATGATTAATGGACGGGACAATTTGGATTATGCTCAAGGTAATTATAATGACATTTTTGACGTCATAAAGTCTAACACACTCCTAAGGATACATGTGTGACTAGTGGGAGATTGTAAGATTTATGGGTCACATATGTAATTAATTAATAAAGTGTGTTAGGGTCATTATATAATTAGCCAATAAACTTGGGGTCAAATAATATATAATAGTTTATGGCTAAATAGCATAATAGTTATGAAAATTAATAGTGTAGATATCAGGCAGTTTCTAATTTAATGAGGGACTGAATTAGAAATACTGCAATTTGGGATATAACTAATAATAGTTATATATAGGGGTAGTGGTCCCCAAGGCAGACACAACAAGACTATTCAGTTTCACAAACCAAAAAGAGAAAACTCTCTGGTTCTCTCTATCCCTATCAAGAGAGCAAGGTCTTCAGGGTGTTTTATTGAGGAAGATCACCCAACCCATTGGCTCTATCATCATCATCCCAGGATTTCATCAATGGCAATTCCCACAGGTACGCTTCCACCTTTGGTTATTCATCATGTAATTGGCATGGATTGCTGAGCATAACGTTATAGGTTTTTTTTTTTCCAACAGTGCGCTAATTCAATGCTCACAACGTGTTAAATTTTCACCAGTATGTTGAGAACTCTTTCAACTCAATCTTTTTCTTTTAGACACACTTACAATATACTTGTCTTTCGTTGTCTCAATAGGCTTACATAAATCACTCAAATTTTCTCTGAATTAAGAAAACTTAAGGATATTTACAAAAGTGTGATAAAGATGTTTTAGGATTTCTTTACAACTCTAATAATATAGATTGAAATATGAAGGCACTCAAAAAATTGATCCTATAATATGTGACAAGAGGAGTAGTGTATGTCTTGATACTTTGATACATAAAAAAGTGAGATATGATTAAATATAGTGTGTTGAGAATATAATTTGAAGGACCTTCTATTTATAAACTTAGTAAAAGATCTTTATGACCGTTGGACACATCACCGAAGGTATTAAGTTAGTCGAATTTCCTTTGAAATTTTGGAGAAACATTGAAATGTTAATGATCCTCCTCCTCCTCTTCAAACAAATCATTTACACGTCATGTGTGTATTTGTCTTCATATACGTGAATAAGTGACAATTTGTTCTTTCACATGATTCTTCTACTCATGACACAAAATGTTTTCTTCTATTATGACCAACATTTTTTTCACAATATTCCTTTTCAAATTGTCATAATGAATGTCCTCTAATCTTTAATTAATAAGTTTGATGATTACTATTTTCAGACTCAAGGATCATTGCCATTTTTGTCATGTGTATATTCTAAAAATTTGTTTAAACTTAATTAAAAATATATCTTATGATTAACGCACTCAAGATCATATATTAAATCACTTAATAACATTACAATTAAGTAAATTTTTATTAAATTAAAATTTATTATCATTAAAATAATTATTTAAGAGATATAATAAAAAATACTACTTATCATATCTGAAAACGAAAAGTTTATATATATTTGAAAGAAGAACAAAAGAACTCCTTGTTATGATCAATACACCATCATAATTTTAATTAAGAATAGTTTAGGTCAAAATAAATTATTAAATAAGATATCAACATCTTATCCAATGATGTCTCCCATGAAAAAACATGACATCACATGTTATGACACTGCTATATAATATTAAAATGTTCATGAGAAAATCGAAATGGGTGTTTCTATCCAAGTTGCAACTCATTTAAAAACAACTTCAACCAAATATTTTACAAAGCCGATTGATATGATCTAGGCATTGCTGAACAATGATATATAAACTTTTAAATTCCACCTCAGTTCCCATTGCATCTTTCATATATTAAGAAAAAAATATAATAAATTTTATTGAATTATGTCAAAAAGTGGTAGTCTTAAGAATACTTCTTAATAATAAAAAAAACATAGTTTTATATAAAAAAATATAAGATTTTTGAAAATTTTCTTTTCTTTTTTATTTTTTAACAAGTGCCCTGGTCTCAGGACATTTGTTAGTCTTTCCCAATTTAATTTGTTGATTATATGTGTATATGATATTAAAATAGTTTTTATGCGTTGATATATTTAATTATTCTTTTCGTTTTTTAAGATAAAGTAGTAGTATTAATAAATTATATATTTGAAAAAAAAAATAAATTGAAAAAAAGTTTATATTTAAGGACAATTTTTTTTTCTAAAGGAAACTTATATATAATTAAGAAAAGAGGTAGTAATTAAATATATATTTATTCCTCTTTTATAAATCAAGTGTGAATAAGAGTCTTACATTTAATAAATAAATAAAAAGAGGATTTATATATTTGTTGTCTTAAGATTTTGGGTGAAAATGTAGTGTTCAATCCACTTGTGTAGTTATTCTTAGTCCAATATGAAGATCCTCAAATTCCTCATGACGCGTCAAATATATCATAGTTAATGGTTAATTTAACGTGACAAACTCCTTGAATCGAAAGTCTTCTTAAGAATAATGGTCAACTAACATGTCTTGTTTGATGTGGTGCCAAGTGCAAGTGTACTTGGATGAAAAAAATTTCGCGTGAGAGGGAGCATATACTCAAATGGATAGAGTGACTCATAGTTGAAGTTGAAGGGAAAAGTGTTGGTATATCAAGTGTGAATAAGAATCTCTTGAACACTATATAAATAAGAAAAAGTGAATGTTGAACACTATATAAATAAGAATCTCTTGAATTCCCAAATGACACAATAGTCTCTTATAACATCTTCAACGATAGTTTTTAGAGAATCATTATATTCAAAAAATACAATCTTTACAAGTTCTACCATTGGAGAAGAATGATGTGTTGACAACTTTCCCTACAACATTTTCAATCTATGGCAACACATTATAGGTTGGGTAAAATGTGGGGAACATTGCTTCTTGAAGCAACTCATTCTTAAAAATATGTTGGGTAAAATGTGGGACCCATAATTGGTTCTTAAATTTATGAATGAATTACTTTCAAATAATATGGCAATATGGAGTTTACTTAAGTCATTTGTTATAGATTATTCCATTGGAGATGGTTTTATAGATCGAAATCAATTTCTACATAATTAAATATTTATGCTATTGAATGATATTGATCATTGATATTGATTAGTCGTATATCTTATAGAAATATATATATTTGTCGAACTTATAATATAAATCATTTAATTTTAATTTAATCACTCCAATCCCTAGTGTGTGAATCATGTGATTATAGAATTTACAACAGACTATTTATTTTTTTTTCTTTTTCAATAGAAGGTAACCAAAATAACCCCCTAAATTCAACCTCCCCTAACATATATATATATATATATATATATATATATATATATATATATATATATATATATATATATATATATATATATATATTATTTAAAGCTTATAGGTTTCACCGCCATATTCCCTAAATTCTTTCTGTCTCTCCACCTATATGGTGACAAAAGTGTATTCAATGAATAAAACTAGAAAGAAAATAGAAATAATATAATATTCACCAATTCACAAGATTATTGGCCAATAAATTCACCTTGCTTCTCATTAATTGGAGAAAATTTGAGGGCCCTTTCAAGCATATACGAATATGCCATTGCTAATAACCCTCTCTTGTGCTCTTATGGATTTATCACTACCCTTTTCCTTTTAGTTTTTCTTACAACTTCCCTTTATTTATAAGCATATAAAGTTTGCATGCTAGAGAAATATTAAATATGGAGTATCTTTTTATAAATATTGTTGTGTTTGATCTCAACATCCTCCATCATTTATGTTTTGATAGAGAATTAAATATATAAACATTTTCTTTTATATAGTTTTCCTTTAATTTCTTTTTCTTCTCTTGGTTATGCTTTGTCCAAAGATATTAAATTTTCCTTGTATACTATAGCATTTGATTTTTGCTAGATTTTAGCTTTTATTCATAGTTATAAGGTCATTTTAAGTTGCATAATTATAATAATTCTTGGTACAAACTATTAAAAAACAAAATATATGCATTTAATTTTTTTTTGAATAGCTTCAAATAAAATCTCTTCATACAATTTTTGTCTTTTGGAGAAGAATTAAGTTTTTTTTTTTTTGGAAAGTTGAAGAGAATGAGTAAAGAAGCACAAAAAGTAGTGGTGATCCAAGATGCATCAAGAGATGTTGGTTTAAAGGCTATTGAAAAGGCCCTCAAAAAGTTATCTGTTAAAGCTGGAGATCAGCTTATAATTGTTGCCATTCTTAATTGGTTTAGCAGTCCTAGTATGTTTTCTTTCTTTGGAAGAAAAAGTTGTAAGAATTCTTATATACTTTTTTTTTCTTTGTCTACACAAGGGATGTAGGGATGTGTGATTCTATGAAATGTTTTCTGTTTTTAGTTTTAATTACAAAATTGTCATGTTTAGTGTTCTAAAAATTAGACCGAACTAGTAATTCAACTGATTGAGCTGAGTAATTCAACTGATTGAGCTAAGACCATATTGGTTCAATTTCAGTCATAACATAGTCTTGTTGAATGATAATAGAAACTCTTGAACCACAATTAGTTGAATTGGTTTTTTATTGTTGATTTTTTTCTTACTTTCCTATATACTTTTTAATTATTTATTTAATTTTTAATCAGTTCAACTATTTGTAATTCATCGAACCAAATGAACTATTACATAGAAGTATTTTCAATCCATTTTTAAATATTTGTCACATTGCCTTTTTATTTTCAAAAGTTTTTTTAAAAATAACTGTTTTATATAGTAGTTGCAATTACACTACAAATCTTTATACTATAACCATAATTATGATTGTAATGTCATTGTGCATACTTCTGAAACCTTTATATTATAGCTGTAATTGTAGTTGCAGACGACAATATAAAATTATAATAAGACTAGCAAAAAAAAAAATATATTTGTATTTAAACAAAATTTAAAATCAAAATAATAAAGATAAGATGACATTTTTGCAATTAAAATTGAACACAAAAAGTGAAAAGAGAAAATGAACACAATAATTTAAATAAGCAATTTAATTTAACTTAGTGATTTCAATAGGTAGAATTAACTAACAATTTTTTTTTTCATTTTTTTTAGTGGGTTATATGGTCTCAGTTGATTCAACTTATTTTGTTTCATCGAACAAGAAAATCATTGAAGAAAACTATACCAAGAGAAAGAATGATTATCATATGAATCGGTATATCAACAAACTCTCTGATTACTGTCAAATGAATGAGGTTAGCACATTAATCCATTTCCATATACTTAGCATATGTATAGCTAGATTAATTGTAAATCTCTGTAATCAGTTACTTGTGTTTGAAGTAAAGAAAAATAATTGTTTTATTTTTTTGTGAAATTTAATGAAAAATTATGTTCTGTAATATTGCATTATGTTTTTTATTCTCTAAATACAAGTAATTAAATTGCTATTACTTCCATGACATTATTAGACAATATAGAAATGATAATTTTGAAATTAATCAATGAAAAGTAGTAGTGACTAAAAAAAATTAACTAAAGAAAAAAAATGCTAAAATAACATTTATGTTCAAATTAAAAATAGTTTGGTTATCCGTAGTTTGTGCAGTCTAATAATAATTTATGTTCAGATTGAATTCCAACTAGAAGTGCTTGTTGGACCAGCTTCACAAGTTATTTCTGAGGCTGCAAGAAAATTTCAGCCTACAAGTTTGATACTTGATAGGTCAGTTTCTGACTTCCAAATATTTTTTTCTTGGTATAAAAGTTTCTTTCATTTTTCCATAACTATTATGCAAATACATCAAGAAAATTAAATCGAACATGATAACGATGTACTCATCCAAAATGAAACATAACTAAAAATGGTATTTGAAAAATTGATGTATCTGATCTAAATTTTGAACCAGATAAATCGATTTTTCTAATACCATTTTTACTTATATTTCATTCTAAATGAAGTACTTTATAAATTGATGTGGATTGTGCTAAAGGTATTAGTCTTTTTTTTACCTGCAGACAGATCCACAGAAACATGAAGAATTTCATGGACAGGATCCCTTGTGGTATGTATAGGATAACAAGTGACAACTCCATTGAAAAGTTGAAAGATCCAAAATCAGCAGCTACCAAATTTGCTGAAAAGCAAGAAAATATAAGTTATTCAGAAATGATACCAGGAAGTTCAGATGATGGAGTTTCTCTTCATAGTAAGTATTTTTTATGTTGTGTGTTTTCCAATTTCTTGTGTTACAAGCTATCAACAAATTGAAAAGAATGAAAAGAAAAAAAAAAAAACCTTATAGTACTAAGATGAACTGCAATAACCATTTTACATTTTGGAAGTCATGAAACAATTAAACATCACAAATCAAAAGATGAAACCTTTATATAAAATCCCGGATAAGACATGAAGGTTTGAACATAGCAAACTCTGATACTAATGTAACATACTAACATTTGTCTATAAGAAAAAAAAAAAAAAATTCACGATTTTTATCCAAGAACTTTACAAATAAAAAAACCAATGTAAATATAAAAGTTTATCATTGTTGGATTGCAAAACTTTTTGAACTAATACTTTTCATGAATCCTTTTGGTATGTTCACTAACTAAGAATGTGAAAAATATCATCATATGGCCTAAAAAACCTATAAAATCTCCATTTCTTTAAAGCTGTTTGGAACTACTTAAAATATATCTTTGCATTTGAACGATTAAGTATTAACTTCTGATAGTGACCAATGATTCATCAAGCAGTGTCCAAATCTTCATCTAATGTTGATCTTTCTGCGTCAACCGAAGTTTCAAGTCCATGGTGTGCTGATGCATCTTCTTCTGTCATTGGAAGTTCACAATATGTCCTTCAAAAATACCAAGTTGGAGAGTTTTTTCCAAATATAGAACAAGAAAAGCAAGGTTCACTATTTCATATTTCTGGAAATCAAGAAACAAGCCAAACAGAACTAAATGAAAAGGCGATACAAATCGACAATGAAGCGTATCATTTGGTGGAGGAAGACTTTACAAATCCAGTTTGTTCTGTGTGCAATAACAGAAGACTGAAAATTGGATCAAAAAGAGACTTCAGTTATATAGAACTTTACACTGCTACACAAGGATTTTCTGCTAAGAACTTTTTGTCAGAAGGTGGATTTGGATCTGTTTACAAAGGACAATTGAATGGAATGACAATTGCTGTTAAGCAACATAAGAGTGCTAGCTTCCAAGGGGAGAAGGAATTTAAGTCTGAAGTGAATGTACTTAGAAAAGCAAGACATGAGAATGTGGTTATGCTAATAGGTTCATGTTCTGAAGGAAATAATAGGCTTCTTGTTTATGAATATGTATGCAATGGATCACTTGATCAACATCTATCAGGTAAGCAAACAAGGGTTTAATCAACGACGTCTCTGAGAAATAGAAGCTCAGGATCCTCTACCTCATGCTGAGACAGTAACCTGATCAGTGTCGGCTAAACAAAAACAAGAAAAAACAAATTTGAGTTGAGTTGAGTTTTATCGAACATATCTTCGTTTTTCTTTTTTTTGTCGAGCCTTAACCGATCAAGTCATCACCATCTTAGTCGTGAGGGCGAGAAGGCCTGTGAGCTTCTACTTTCGGAAGCAATGTCCTTTGTTGTTTAAGTTTCAAACAAATTTCAAGTGTGCGTCCACAGTGGATCACCTATCAAAGTGGTCCACTTATATAATTTGCTGATTCAGATTGCATGCAGTCCTGCAGTCGGGGCTTTTCTAGGCACCCGATCAAGATCGAAAGACCCATACAGTCATGATTGGACAGCCATAAAAGCCCCGATTGTAGAACTGCATGCAATCATGATTCATAATTTTCCTTAAACAAAGAATATGCGAGACTAACTTCTACAAGATTCATTGATGCAGAACACTCTAGATCCCCTCTAACTTGGGAAGATAGGATCAAAGTAGCTATTGGAGCTGCTAGAGGCTTACTATACTTACACAAAAATAACATAGTCCACAGAGATGTCAGACCAAACAATATCCTTGTAACACATGATCATCAACCATTGGTAATACATCAACTTTTGATTATATACATACTACTAATTGTGTGTTTGGTTAAGTTGAAAACAGACACTATCTTTTACATCAAACTTACTATTAGAATAAAAACATCCAAACAAATAATAGTTGAACTTTGTCAAGACTAATACTTTTCTTGGATGATGATGAGTTTATTAGATAGGAGATTTTGGACTAGCAAGAACTCACAACAAAGATTTGACACACTCAACAGAAGTTGTTGGTACATGGGGGTATTTGGCACCAGAATATGCAGAATATGGCAAAGTTTCAAGTAGAACAGATGTATATTCTTTTGGAGTGGTTCTACTACAGCTTATAACTGGAATGAGAACTACAGACAAAAGACTTGGAGGAAGAAGCCTTGTGGGATGGGTAACAAACAATCTTAATACCATTATATTTCAATTTATCGAGTGTTTTAATTTAACTAGCTCCTCAATATATTATTGTGCTTCAAATGATTTTTTATTCAACAGTTCTCTATCTTGGTGTCAACATCTTTTATGTAGTGATACATGTCCGATTAAAAGTGTATTTAGTGTCCAACATGTGTGGTTTTGACACCGACCTATGTGATTAGATTCAATCTCTTCTATTTTCTTAAATTATTATTGTGTTTGTATTAATAACATAAATTCTAATGAACATTATTCTCTTATTTGTATTCAATTTTTTTTGTTACACAGGCAAGGCCACTTTTAAGAGAGAGAAATTATCCTGATCTAATTGATGAAAGGATCATTGACACTCATGATTATCATCAGTTATTTTGGATGGTACGGCTAGCTGAGAAATGTCTAAGCAGGGACCCTAAGAAAAGACTGAGTATGGTTGCGGTAAGCTTACATTATTGGATACTACCTTTTAGAATACTTGGTAGCATTCCTTGTTGTTTATGAAAACAAATAGCACAACTAGTATTAAGCAACGCAAATTCTACGGTGGACTACTTTGATAAGTGGTTTATAGTGAACTATTGATATTTGAAAATCGTTTGAAACTCCAACTATGACAGACATTGTCATTCAGAAGTAAAAGTTCACTATCTTCCTCATCCTCACAGTTTGACAGTGACTCGTTGGTTCGACAGAAACAAAGGAAAACAAATATGCGTGTCTAAAAAATCAACTCATATTCACTTTTTCTTGCTTTAGTCGAACCAACACCGACGAAGTCACTATCTTAGTCATCAAAATAAGGAGTATTGCAGGCTTCTTCTTTTGATGTCATTGATCGTGGTTAGAGTATAGAGGTCCATTATGGAACCATATGTTAGAGCATCAAGATCTAATAAACACAGACAAAGAACACACAATGTTTGATCACAAAGTTCGGTCAATTATGCCTACATATCTAACTGTAGATTCCTTATAATATTATTCAAGCTTAGGATTACAAATTACAACTTATACTTAAATACTACAGTTTAGTTTACAAGATCACACATAAATGGTACCGCAAGAGACTCTCGTCTTGCTCGAACGACCTGCCACTTATGAGTAAACTATGAGACATACCCAACACATAGAACCCTCCTTAAAGCAAAGAAACTACTAATAGTACAAGACATATTATTTTTTCTTACAAGTGATATTCATGAGCAACAAATTATGACCATATTTTGAAATGTAACTTTTGTTTTATGATAACAGGTTGTTAATGCTTTGACCGACATTTCAGAAGGCAACACATGTGACCTTGTAACAGGAGATTACTCTCCTGCAAGGTCAGATTCATCTTATAGTGAATCAGAGTTTGATGAAAATGAAGATGAAATACAAGGACCCTTTGAGGAGGAAGGTGAGTTACAGATCATCAATTCAGAATCTACAGAAATCAACAACATTATTACTCAAATGAAGCATATGATTGTGAGACAGCCACCATCTCCTCCATTTAAAAGCATCTATTCAAGTGGCTCAAGCTCATTTCAGTTTTCTGATGAGTCAAATAGTGATTGTGAAGCATATCATGAAAGGAATAAAGAAATACCAAAACTTAAAGTGGCTTCACTCAACTCTTAATTAGATGGTGAAAAGAATAAGAGAAAATTTTTAGTTTAGATCATTGAAACATATAAACTTTCCACTTTAATTGTAGTGTTGAAGTGGTTTCTTTCTTTTGTGTTAGTAAGTTATTATTCAGCTATAATGACTTTATCTTTTGTAATCAAGTGCAATTATTATCAGCTATGACAGTATCAATAAAATATGTGTGACATGTTCAAAGACTTTTCTTGAAAACAATCATCAAAATTTCAGCTTTTGTGACAATCTATCTATTTATATTATAATAAATTAAATGAGTTTCTAATATTCTTGCACTGATCATCTATACATACGCCATATAATTGTCTTTCTTCCAGATTAGTCAAATATCAAATGAATCAACCTCCAAATGCTACCTTCTCTTTGCATTCTTTTATCTACATTTCTACCACCCTTTTGTTTTTTGAGCATGTACTGCCTCTTTTTTTTCACTTAACTACAATTCAATGTTTTGGTGTTGCATTCTTCTTCATATAACCATATAGTTTCATAACATCACATTTCAATAATTTAATTCTTTAACTTTTTCTTACATAACATAATTTTCATCGTTCACTATTTTCCTCTAGTTAAATATGAAAATAATATTGATATTGATTTTGAAAAGATTCAATAACATTAGTGTCTAAAAACAATTATTGGAGATTAAATTGACAAATTAAAAACGATTAATGTAATCAACCATCTAAAATTTCAAAAAATTATTTAAAAGTATATTTATTTCATCAAAGTTCATCTAAATTAATATTACATGGAATCCACCGCACAATGTGCGGTCAACGTCTAGTTATATTAATGTTGTCCTTGTTTCTTACTAATCAACAATTTTCAAAAAAATCCCAATTATAGTGAAGTCCACATTCCGTCATGTGAGTTAAATGCTAAACATTCCAACTCAAATCATAATTGAAATAATATTGAACCTCGAATTACAATAACTACTATAAAAATAAACGTTACTTAAATTAATCTTTAAATTTGTGAATTCACATATATATTATTGAAATTATAAAATAGTAATTAAAATAGTTTATATTTAAATTTTTATCGTTAGAGATTATAATATGACATGTTAATTGAATATTTTATTTTTTATGTTACCGATTTTCTATCATTCTTAATTAGTTGAGTTTGTTAAAAATTATTGAGTTATTCATCTTATGTACAATCTCTTATTTGAAATCATTTATAATTAAAAATTAAAAAAATTATAATAATTTAATTGATCGGGTTTAGGTACCAATGGATACAAATTGATCATCTGAACTCGACCATTTAAACTCTTAATTTTTACCTATATAACCCATCAACTAGCAGAAACCTGATTGCGTGGTTAAATTTTCTCTTGGATCGGTATATGTTTTCCACACCTACTACTAAGGCTAAATCATTGACAAGGTCATGCATAATAAACTTTTTCTTCCAAAATTAACGTTTGATTGTTTGATTGTTTTACTTGAATAAAGGTTTTGGACAATAATTCAATAATGTAGTCCTCACCTACTTCTTCATATTGTTTTATTTTCTGGTCAATGATATAGGAAGCCTTTTGTCATCCACAACAAAACCAATTGTTCCCTGTCATGTGGAAAATCATTTGAAAAAATCAAACAACATGCAAAATATATTTTTAAATGAGAAGGTAGATCTTGATAACTTAGAAACAACGTTTGCAAAATATTATTATTTGATAAGTTACATATGTCCTTTATTAGAATGACAACTCACTCTTTTGCATCATCCTTTGAATGCATAAATCCTCCGAGTGTTTTAGAAGCTATGGGCAATCCATCATACTTTTTTTGAAATTTTCTTGCATATTGTTTCTAGATTTGGGCATTTGTTGGCTTGAGAGTCTTTATTTATGAATGAATGCTTTGAGAATAAATACCAAACAATTATTATCTTAAAGAATCACTATTTTATGAATGGGAAATGTGTTTGCAACATCCACAAATTTTTGTTGGCATATTTTAAATTATTACAGTTTATGTTTTACTTACCACCATACTTTCTATGAATTATTAAAGTATATTTTCTAAGAAATTAATTTTTTTTCTTAATTTTAATTGACAAATATTAGATTTCACTGTATTTTAATTTATTTATAAATAAAAATTCTAGATTTATTATATTTATATCTATATAATATGTAAATACAATAAAATTATATTAATTGC
>JBBPBT010000240.1:3937652-3950560 GCA_037974875.1 Cicer bijugum | reverse complement strand
GACCACATATGCAATTTAACATTAAAAAAAGGTAAGAAAAATTAATGACACTTTAAATAATAGATTTTACTTGCATCTTAAATAATAAATTTATTTATTATTAAATACTGAAATCATAATATTATAAATCTTTTTCTTTGTGGTAGTAATAATATAATAAATCTTAATAATATTACTTTTATAATTAATTTTTAATATTACTAAAATACCTTCAATTTAAACGGGAATATCTTGCAACTACCTTACTTCATAGATATAAATAAATAATAGAGGTAATAGTAGTAACAAAATTTTGTTAACAAAAAGTAGTAACAAAAGTTGATCACCCGGTCATAGGCCCATAAAAAGAGGTGATAGGCCCATTAAACAATAGCCTTTACTTACATTGTAAATGATAAATTTATTTATTATTAAATAATAATAATAATAATTATTATTATTATTATTATTATTATAGTAATCTTAGTAATATTATTTTCATAATTAATTTATAATATAATAAAATACTCTCAATTTGGATGGAAAGTTTATACAATTACACGACCTTACTTTATATATATTAAGATAAAGATATAAAGATTTTTTAATTTACATGCATTTAATTTTTATGGATATAAATTAATAAGTTCTAATTATAAATTTGTGAAGTATAGTGTGCTAATTTAAACAAATAAAATTTCGCATACAAATTGCTATCAAAATTGATATTTGGACACATACCAAGATAAGAGGGGTACAATTGCTTTTGACCCTTTACCAAATGTTTTGACAGAGAAACCAACAAATTGTTTCAATGTATTTTATATATATATATATATATATATATATATATATATATATATATATATATATATATATATATATATATATATTCTAAGGTCCAAAGGTCCTTCTTGCTTTCATGTGTCAATCTATTCAAGATTGTTATTCTAATTATATTGGAATCTTGTATAGAAGTTGTCAATCATTGTTTTCAACAATGTTGCTCTAATGACTATTCCTTTAAAAATAATTGAATACTTAAATCCAAATAGATATCACCAAACCAAGACTCCCTCCCTCTTTGGAGTTTTCTTCGTTTTGAACTATGTTGCTTCGACAATTTTTTTTTTCATACTTGGAAAATTAGATGAGTTCCATTTTATTGGTCCATAATTATCACAAATTTTCTGATCACAAGTAGCCAAAACATACTATATGTAATTTTTTTTCTTGATTTTTAAAAGTGGCATTGGCTGTTAAATAATTCAAATCAAGTTGGTTGGATTTATTTGATCAAATTTTGAAAATAATTTTGAGACCATTAACACTATTGCTTAATTAATGATGTATTTGTTTAGATTAACATATTGCTTTATTTATTTTTAAATTTTTTTTGTGAAATAAGTGGGCACAAGCTCAAAAAATAGCTAAAAAATAGATTTTACAAAAAAAAAGATTTTTTTTAAGAAAATTAAAAAAATGTGTCGATTTCAATGTGTCTTAATAAATTAAATTTTTAATTTGGTATTTTTTAAAATAAAATATAATAACAGAAATCACTACTATATTATGAACTAGCTAAAAGACAAACACAAACCATATTTTATTGTATAATATTCATTTTAATTTAATTCTTTTGTTTCAATTTCATATAATCTATATTATTTGATGTTACCTAAAATTTAGTTTTAGCATATAAATGTTTTTAAATTAAAACTAAATTTGGAAAAGAATTGTAAGGACAAATTTATACAAAAAATGCCAACCAAAATAGCTAATTATTTTTTAATTCCATTTATATTATAGTATAAAATATAGATGCGACTTTAATTTTATTAAAATAAATAACACTCTAATTAAGCATAGATTTTTTTTTTGGCCAACCAACAAAAGGAAAGAGCCCTAAACTTCACAATAACAATTAAATAATGAAAAAAATTAACAACTAAATAATATAAAAGAAACAAGAAAAATTGTATCATCCACTAAGCATCCCTTGGAATCCTAGTACCAAATTGTATATTACAAAGTCCATTTTTTTTAGGCTCTAATACTTATACAACCCTTCAAATGAAACAACATTAGCAAAAGAAATTATTCATTAAACAAAACAAAAAATGTCTCACTCTCATCAAATAGTTGAACAACCTACACAAAATTATGTTTGTTCAATTTGCTACAACAAAAGACCAAAACTTGATTACACAATAAGAGATTTCACATATGCTGAGTTACATGCAGCCACACAAGGCTTTTCCATAAAGAACTTTCTTTCAGAAGGTGGATTTGGTTCTGTTTACAGAGGAGAGATTAATGGACAAAAAATTGCTGTTAAGCAATGCATACATGCAAGTTATAAACAAGAGAAGGAGTTTAAGAGTGAAGTTGATGCATTAAGTAAAGCAAGACATGAGAATGTTGTTGTGTTGCTTGGATCTTGTTCTGAAGGAAACCATAGGCTTCTTGTTTATGAATTTGTTTGCAATGGATCATTAGACCAACATTTATCACGTAAGATAATAAAATAAATTCATACTTTTTAATTTTATTTTGTCTTAACTTTCTAGTTCTCAGCCAAAAATGGTCTAAATAATCCGGAGTTCAGTCGGGGAGGTAAGTAAAGTCTGATCAAATATTGTTGCAATCAAGATCCAAGTTCAGGTTGTCTCAATGAAGTTTGTTAACTGCTTGAGTCCAACCTTTAGACTAATTTTGTAAATATATATGTGTATGCTTCTCCTTGTAAACCGGAGTTCGATTGATAGGTAAGTGAAAGTATAGCTTAGGTTCGTTCCAGTCAGGATTTGAATTTAGGTTGTCCCGAATGATTCGTTCTTAACTGAAGTTAATTAACTATTTGAGTTCAACCACTAAATTAACTTAGTAAATATATGAGTGTATGCTTCCTGATATTTGAATCTGACTCCTCTAAAGTTAACTATTCAACGAAGGAGTAGAGTGAGTGATATTAACATTTGATAAGAAAATCAATAATTGATATTTTGTTTTCGGAGACATAGACATAATTGATCATACTTGAGATAAGTTATTGTGTTTTTGTGTGTGTTTATTTATTTAGAGACGAGTTTGTTGTTCAACCATTTCTAAATTTGAATACTATTATGATGCAGAACATTCTCGCAAACCTCTTTGTTGGCAAGATAGGGTGAAAGTAGCTAATGGAGCTGCTAAAGGATTGCTATACCTACATCAGAACAATATCATACATAGAGATATAAAACCAAACAACATTCTTCTTACACATGATCATGAAGTAATGGTTGGTAATCTTAACATAATTGACATTGTTCATTTTAGTATTTACTACACTAAGCTTAACTGGAAAATATTCCAATATTCCTTTCCAATCATTTCAATTTCAACAATATATTTAGTACCAACAATTTAGATTAAAGGGTGTCTATTGTCAAACACAAATACGACACTCATACAAGTTATTACATTCAATTACTTTCATTTTCTCAAATTATTGTTGGTGTCTACATATAAATATCATTATTGTGTTCGGTGTTCCTGCCAATAGAACTATCCGAATACTAAACCAAACTGACCCACACGAAAAACCGAAATGTGGTGGCTAGTTCATGAACCAAACTGTACCAGGTCATTTTGGTTAAGTTCATGAACTATATATCACGGTTTGGTTCTTTTTAGTGTGGGTTGATTCAACTTAATACTTCGGTTTATTTCTTAGTTTTTTCAAACCGTCTTAATATACACGTTGGTTCAATTTTTTATTTTTGTAATTGTCTGCAATTTAGGACGGTTCGGTTGACAAAGAATGAATTTGGTTAAAAAAACTATAGTTTGATTTTTTGTTAAGGTAATTTCGATTCAGATCATAAATAACAATTTGGTTCGGCTCAGGACGAATCATTAAAAGTTTGCTTTAGTTTTACCGAATTGTTGTTACAGTTCAATAGGTATTTTAGAATATAAATTAAAAGAGAAACTAATAATATGTTCAAATACATTTTAGATGACAAATGAATTGTTTTTATGTTGTTATCAGCTGGGTGATTTTGGTTTGGCAAAAATTGTAAGTGAAGAATTCTCATGTTCAGTAGAATGTCCTGGAAATCTAGCATATTGGGCACCAGAATATGCAGCATTTGGTAAAGTATCAAATAAAACAGATGTGTATTCTTTTGGTGTGGTTTTAGTTGAACTAATAACTGGAATGAGGACTACAGACAAAAGACTTGGAGGAAAAGGTCTAGTGGGATGGGTAAGAATTTCAACACTATTTGGCAGTACATACATGATGCAATGCAATACTTAATACTTATGACTTGTGATTGTGATTGCATTTCTTTTATATTATACTTGTAAACTTCAACCAGCCTTTAACATTTGTCATGTACTTTAGAGGAAGTTAAGTTACAAAAAATGTTATCAAAATATTTAGAATTTGGGTTGGTTCTGACTCAAGTCTATAAAATTGATTTTAAGGTGAAATATACTCCTATTTATACATATGTTATGTTTATGATTGGACATTTGAAGTGTGACTTGAATAACACGATAATAGGTGGTGTAATCAATTTTGAATAGACTTTGATACCATCTTGAAATTTTAATTCTGTTTAATTTAAATAAAAAATGATTGTAAGGAGGGCCATGCAACCCAAGTTAGGACTTTAGGTCTCAAAATTTTGAATAAAAAAAGACCCTAAGAGAATTTAATTTAGTTATGAATATATAATATGACAAATTAGATATAAATATCCAACTAACTTAGTTGGTGATAAGGGTCTAATATTCGTCTTGTCCCAAATTCAAAACTTAGATGTAGCAAAAGTTAATTCTTTAGGATTTGTCTTTTTTTTTTTATATATATATAAGTCATGTTATTTTTTTTATTTAAAAAGACCACTATAACATTTGCTTTAGGTTTTTAAATATGTTAGGTTTTATAACCTTAAAAGTTCCATAACTAAAATAATTCAATTGAGAGAGACTAGTTGCAGTTGATCGAAATATGTGAACGTCGTAATTTATTTTATCAATTTTTCTTTAGAGTTGGATTTGTTGTTCTAACAGTAATTTAAAAAAGGATTTACAAAATGGACATTTTTTAGAGCTTGCTAATGTAGGGGGTCTGAATTTGGCCTCTAAATTTCTTATTTCATTCAAGCTTATGAGGAATTTTAGTTGGGTCATTTTTGTTTTGTGCAGGCTAGATCACTACTAAGACAAGGGAACTGTAAAACACTTGTTGATGAAAGGATAATGGATTCTCATGACTGTCATCAACTCCTTTGGATGAGCCGTTTAGCTGGAAATTGTCTAAACAAGGATCCTCATAAACGATTGGATATGAATACAGTAAATCTCTTTGTCTCATGTTAACTGTTGTTTAAGGTTATGCACAATTCTTAATGAAATAATTAAGTGTACTAATTTCTATAATCAAATTAGTTTCATTTACTTAAAGCACATTTTTCTAAATAATAGTTAGTGGAAAGTATAGGTGAATCAAGATATAATAAATAAACTATAATAATGAAAAAATACTTTATTCTAAAATGACAAACAATTTCAGACACTTAAATATTCTAAACATGACACTTATATACAAGACATAAGAGATATCTTTATCTTCCACTTTTATATATCGTCAAAATCTAACTTCAGGATTTCATTTTGGGAATATGCATGAAAATCTAAGCCAAGTGTATTTTAGAAATGGATTTGATACAATAATCTTTTTAAGTCACTATAGTTAATAGATCTCAATTGTTGATTGAAGATTGGACAATTCATGTTCAAATTTTATATTTTGGATCTGATTTGGTAAAGTTAAAAATGAATTGTCTGGTATAGAAAAATCAGTCAACAAAAATAAACAAGAACAATTAATCAGTTTGCTTTGAGTTTCATCATAACTTGTTAACAACTAATTAAACACAGACAATTCAAAATAGTAATTTGAGTTTATACTAAGTTCAAGTTATTATTACAATCCTACCTTGTCTTACATAAAATTTACCATGTTCCTACGTTCTTGTCGTGTCCTATTTTCTTTCTAATTACACATTCACACAACACATTTTCATAAAGTAAAAAAAAATATCTTCTATTCTGATTTTTTCTTTATACATATTATTACTACTAGGTGGTCAAAGCTTTAATACATATAACGGAAGGTTGCACTAGCTGCATTGTGGGAAAAGACAGTAGTACCCTTTCCATGTCAGGCTATTCCAAGTCAAAAGATGATATACACGACTCTTCAGAATCAGATGGTGAAAGTGGAAACATTGGTAGTAGTTCCAACAGTACAAATTGCAAAAACCACAAAATATAACAATGCCTTAGAAGAGTTTAATGTCTTACATATTCTTCTTATCATAAAATTTGTAGCTTCTAATACTCAGCTTCTTTAAGTCTAGCAAAAGCAAAAGTTTGACTTGGCCCTCAATACCAAGTTCTATGCATTATTTGGCCTAAATTTAACTACAATTCTTGACTTGGTTTCTCAAAAGTAGTGTATGCTATATCCCTCTTATTCTTCTTAACTTGTACAACAAAGTTTCTGAAACATTGAGTTTTATGAACAGGTTCAAATAGAAATGCCATTGTCGATATTTATTTAGTCTTGAATTGCTGTTTAATAAAAAGGATTCGAACAATAACACAGGCGATGGAAGAAATAAGTATTTCATCATTATACATCGTTTGGTTACTTCCAATACAAGAACAAATAATTTACTCAACCATGTTCAAAATATACAAGCCATAGACATAAATCTAAGCCTTGAGTAAAAAATAACAAGACTAGAAAAGAGAAGAATAAAGATGAAATTCTTCTTTTTCAAAGGACCCCATATAATTGCTTGATTGCTTACTCACTTGAGGAATCCCTTTGCCCTTCAATTTTGTGTTCTTCAAATTCGTCAAATGACCAACTAGACAATGTTTTTACATATGTTTTCACTCCTTAACAAGTTAATAAACATTCTAAAAGGTTCCAAAATCGAGATTGACTACCATAATGTGTGTTCTAAACTTCTAATAGGTGAGGAAAAGGGAAAAATATACTACATCAAGTTCATCATTATCATATATTGATCAGATAATCAAATCAATGACAAAATATTAGCACAATCAGCAAACATGATGAGCAAAGAAATACAAGGCATTCTCACACCATGTAGCAGCTTGCAATCCAAAGTTTCAAGTGCCATGTAGTTCTACAAATTATTCAAATACCTGCAGAAGTGCATTGTCATAGGAGTTTCCAGATTGTATAAAATAAGTGCAAAACCTAAAGATATTACAATGATTACTCTTGTAAAAAAGAATAACATGAATGCTTAAGGAAAAGTTCATAACATGCATTTTAACAGTTTTCTCAATGAAGATCGGATACTTGATAGACAGAAGGCATGTCATGCCATGTGCAGGAAGGAACCCCCCAGTACTTGAAGAATAAGTCCCACCAGCCACATGCTTAAATCTATTAAGTCGTCATTAGCGTCAGTCATGTTCTTCTCAGGTCCATAAACTGGTCATTCCAATCTGAAGCTAACAAAACATCTGGCCAAGTGATGTTCAACAAAGACATGGGTTGATTTTCACTGTTAGGGGTAGAAACTTGGTCAACAGGCTCATATTTCACATGGTTGCCTGCAGAAATTTCTAGCATCACAACTTTTGCAAGGAATTATAATAGATCTGTTGCAAGTGACAAGCTAAAAACAGAAACTAAGGGTGAAATCTACCATTGATTGTAAGAATATATATATATATATATATATATATGGAAAATGAAACGATGAACCATGTAATAAAGCAACTAATATGCAAATAATTATGAAATCTTGAATGGTGCCAAAGATGTACGTGGAAATATACACAAATTTGAAAAGAGAAATGATATTTTGACACACAATTGGTTAACTACGTTCAACAGATTATTTGCATATGTGGTTAACTACGTTCAACAGATGATTAAAGGATATAACAAGTTTCGATACTTATCAACCATCCATTGAACATGGATAACCACAAAATATAAATATGATTAACCACAATTTCCAGGTGCTTAAATCTACATGTAATTGGACACTTAGAAATTGTGGTTAATTATATTTAAATTCTTAGTTAATTACATTGGGTGAAATGAGTATCATCATCTGTTATATTCATTAACCTTCCGCACAACATAATTAACCACGTATATGAACTCTATTAACCAGTCATTTTGAGTACTGATATTGTGTATCGATTTTTGTGTCAAAACCATAATTCATTTGAAAAGGCTTTTCAACTATTAGTCTTTGTTGTACCACATTAAAATGTACTAACCACTAAAGTTCTGAGCAGGTGTCAATTTATCCCATGAGTTTCCATTGGTGTTAACAGCATGACACTCATTCAGGATTGAGGTTGCACCAAAGGGAGATGCCCGGTCAGTGTAATCTTCCCATTCTGTTTCATTCATGTTCAAAGCAGAACTCTCAGCTCTGTCAACCGGAGTTGCAGTAGATGAATGTGAACTCTTGTCGGAACTATTGTTCTTTGAATTTGGAAGAGTTTTTGACTGATAAACTATGGCCTCAAGCGTGCCACTATTATGTGGTGAAGAACAACCGGACTCTAGCGCACCATGTGGCAGAGGAGACTGATTGAATACATCAACAGACTCATTCAATGGAGGTTGGGGAAAGGTACCCCAGCCACCAAAGCCAGTTTCTGGATATTGGAGTGAAGGGAGCTCCAACTTCACAGCCTTGGATGTCGGCTTAGAAGTGGAGGAATTGCCATTTGATAGGGAATGGCGGTAACACATTGAGTAATGTGAGGAAGGACTAGGATCAAGTGGAGAATGCAATTCAAATGATTGTACAATCTTATCAGAAGTATGATCCTGAACATGGTAAAAAGGATAAAACCAATTCTTGTTTGTTCCACTTGAACCGAGAAAAGGCATGGTTGATTCTCGGAGATGGTGATGGTTAGGTAGTGTTGATGGCACAGAATTACAATATGGAGGAGAATCAAAATTGTTTAGCAGGATGCTGTTAGCAGAAATATCAGGATTCTCTGGCACAATTGTAATAGGTAAGATTCCCTGATTTTGCTTCAAATTCAAATTGTCAAATATTGCATCATGCATCTCATAGTTGTTTTTCGGCAAGAAATCATGATGCCCTCTATCACCATCATTGATTCCACCAGTGCCTTGGCCACGTTGACCCTCTTGAAATGGTCGCTTACGCACTTCTTTAGGATAAACTGGCAAGCCAGCCCGTTGACACCTCTTGGTCCGGGTATTCCAGTAGTTCTTTATTTCATTATCTGTACGACCAGGCAACTAAAAACAAAAGAAATCAATAATAAAAAAAATCACGGATTAAGAAAATTAATACAATATAATGGAAGCAAAGTTTTATTGGGATTAATAGCCTTCTCCGCTTTGGAGGAAGATAGTTCTCCTTTATTCGAAAACCCAAAATGTCCAGGAGTATTTAAGACATTTTATTAAAAAATTTATCTGAAATCTAAATCTATCAACTATCCTCCTTTTTTTACATAGATTTAAGTCCTCTAAAATGTGGAGTAATAAATAACCATTGTTTTTTAAATCAACGGTTATTGTTAATAAACTTCTTTATATTAGGCTTCTACAGTTTTTATGTTTTCTAATATATGATTAAGATTAAGCAAATTCGCAATTATGTTAATCTATTTAAGGTGTACAACTTAAAATTTACAGAGATCTATATACACAAATAAATTGAATAGATGCTCTGATATGAATGTTTTCTGAAATACTGTACAATCATACTGATTACTGAATTCTTTAAACTAACATGATGATATCATGTAAAATCTACAAAGATATTGTAAGGCTGTCTGTTGTGTAAAAATTATCACACAAAATGTTTCAGTATCAAATGATATTTACACCTATGAACCACTGATACGTAGACACCAATAATAAATTAAAAAAATAGAAGTAATTGAATGTAACTACATGCTCCGTTGTCATGTCGGTGTCCAATACCAACAAGTGTTGGACACCAGAAACGTGTCAGACACAAACATGCCTTCAATTTGAAGTTTCAATGATACATAGGTTTACACAGACCGTTCGTGTTAGCCGCAAAACCAGCTATTAGGATGCAACCACATATATTTAGATTTAGATTATTTAAATAACCAGTTTCATTCATTTATCAATATGTTTGTTGTTGAACAGTGCTGAGTCGCATAAATCTAATTAGCTTGTTTCATATAGTTAGGGACAAGTTTAAAAAAAACAAAAACAGGGAAACATATGGAACTATGGAAGATTGGAAGTTCCCTTATAAAGAAGATACAGTGAAGACATAAACATCACTGACATCATCTATGAAAAATAGTGTATTGATACATTTAACCAAAACAAAAAGAAACATAAAAATGAAACAAGAAAACTAAAGATGTAAGGCAACGACAAAGGCGAAGTGTGCTTACGTGTGCTGCCATACGTGCCCATTTGTTTCCCATTTTGGAATGGAGTTTAGCAATCAACTGCTCCTCGTCAGCAGTAAATGACCCTTTCTTTAAATTTGGCCGTAAGTGATTTGCCCATCGCAACCGACAACTTTTTCCACATCGAGACAGTCCCGAATTCTTCTGAACAGCATTCCAGTTCCCCTCTCCATGTTTCCTGACGTAGTCAACCAAAATAGCATCTTCCGCAGATGTCCATGGCCCTTTCTTCAGAACAACAACTCCACCAACACTTCCTCCATTACCCTCATCGTTCAACTGTGACCTCGTTTGATCATTGCATAGCATATCATCCTCATTCTCAGTTTTCACTTGATTCATCTCTCAAACGATAGAGTCTGCAAATCATTTTACAACCACAAATTAAAGTAGCTAAATATGCCACAAATAAAATAAAATGAAACCCTTACAAAAAGCAATTAATATCCTAAATTTACTGTTCCATTCACTGAATTTCCTTTAACCTAGCTTTTGTGTGGGGGACCGAGACACGTCAAGACACAAACAGAAAGATATTCAATTCAATGATCAAGACAATAAAATAGAAAACCAGAAAATACCTTTATCAAGGTGCATCAATTACAAACAGAGCTACCACAGTTCTTAAATAGAAATGAAAATAATTAAATGCACAAAAAAAGTCAAGCAGCTCCATCCTTTAAGAGTAAACAGTAAAAAGCAGTAAGTATACAAAATTTTAATAATCTAAGTTTCAATATCTAATGAATTAAAAGATCTGAGAAATCAATAGTGATATCATGTGAATCAGGAAAATGACAACTAAAATCAAACCAACTATGATTATTGCAATTTCGCATCACAGTAATTATGCCGAACCAAATCAGGAAGTAAAATATATACAGGAACAGCATCATTTTGATTCAAGATAAGAAAACAAAAATTTCCAATCCCTTAAGCATACCTCTAATACACAATTCATTTCCCCCCAACCCATCATCCTAACATATATTGATTTACAACATCATGGAACACAATTATTATAAAATTAATATCATGAGAAAAAGAACAAAAACATATACTATAACCCACCTAATTAATTAATAAATAAAACTATCATGTCCTAGCTCAACAAGTATTAATTAATAATATATCAAATGAAAGTAATTAATAATAAATAAAAGTGAAAAATTACTACCTGAATATGAAGTGATAGTATTCAATTTAAAGATCCAAAGCTTTTAAGTAAAATTCCCAATTAATATGAATCTTTTAGGTTTCGTAGAAGCTGAAATTCAGCTACAAACTGAATGAAACAGTGAAAACTGTGTTCCTGAAATTCGCAATTACAAATAAAAAATAAATAAACAAAAATAAAAAAAAATAAAAAACAGAAAATTAATCAAACACAATAAAGTGTATGCATTAAATGCAACAATTAACACACATACACACACAAAAACACGAAAGATGAATTAGCAATTCTGTAATGAAACTAAAATAGAAAGACGGAAATAGAGAATGAAATTGTGAGAATGTTGTAAAAAATTGAGATTATTATTGAAAAATGATGAGAAATTGGATCCTAACCGAAGTTTGTGAAGGAGTTTAAGGAGAATTCGAGCGAAGAAAGAGCACAACATTGAGATCAAAATTAAGGTTACAGAGAGAGATAGTTACATCGTGTACAATTATAGAGAGAGAGTGAAAGTGAAAGTGAAAGAGAGAGAGAGAAAGGAAAATGGTAACAAAAAAGGAAGAGTTTGTAGAGAGAGAAAGAAAGGGAAGGAGAAATTGCAGGGAGAGAGAGAAAAAAGGAGGAGGTGGTGTGGAGATTTGCCTATGGGATACCACCACCTATCATTCTTTCTCCATGTGTTTTTTTTAATATAATTTAAATTATATAAAATAGAATAAATAAATTCATCATTCAGATTTCTCAACATAAATTAATTTTTAAATTTTGTAAATTTAGGAATATATTTTTAAATTTGTAAAATAGTAATCAAAAATTGTTATATTTAAATTTGTATTCTTAATGATTATGATATGATCATTTTTTTTTCATCTTGTACAAATGTTTTTATGAAATTTAAATTTTTCATAAATTAATTTATATGTGATTGAACTATACAAAATTATAATTAGTAGTAAATCTATCTATAAAATTACAAAATTTTATCGATAAATTTGCCATCGAGAAATTAACATTGATGTGTAATTAATATAGATAAATCACATATTCAATTATATTGTCATATTAGAATATCTAAAGATAATTTTATAGATAAACTATTTTGCTTGATATTTTGTAATTTTAGATATGTATTAGTTGATTTATAAAATTTGAGAACTAATTTGATCGATATTTATTATTTCAATGATCAATGTGTCTATTCAATTCATACTTTAGCAATTAAAAATTAGATGAATACTATTAA
>JBBPBT010000240.1:3900808-3937153 GCA_037974875.1 Cicer bijugum | reverse complement strand
ATATATATATATTAAATTAATATCATTTAAGTTATTATGTTAATTATTTAAATAAAAAATTATTAACATCTGCTTCTTAAAAAAGTTATTAATATTTTTTAACTTTCAATTTATCATGAAGTGAGGTGATGTTAGAATTTGCATTGAAAATTAACTTCTTTTTTAGTGGAGTGTTTTAGTTCATTTATAAAAGTAAATTGAGTTGGAAGTACTATCTTTTATCATGCTTTTTTAGTTTCCACTTTTTTTTTGTTTGAGAAACTACAATTAATGATTAACTTTTCAATTTATTCGCTTCGTACCACTTGTTGCACTCCTTTTAGTTGTACTCTTTGTTGGTAAGTACGAGTACTTTGATTAATTAAAATGATTCAAACAAATTTTATTTTGTGAAATATACATTTGAAAAAATATATACAAATATAAATTATGCTATAGAAAGTTATATTAATTAAACTATATTTTAGGCATATGTAATTCGGAATATATGTGAGTTTGGTCTCTAAAATTTTATTCGGGTAGATTAAATTATCTATTTCAAGTTCGTGAAAGATTAGTCTAGTGATTGACACTTCAAAAGAGTTTTGCAAAGAAAGTTTAAGTTTGATTTATACTACTAACATTTATATCTTATCTAGAAAACTAACCATTAGCTTTTGTCCATAAATAAATCCCCTATCTCAATTACTAAACAAATAATGTCATTTTCCTTTCACCTAAAATATAATAATCGTTCATGTGTTGTTAGTATCCCAAAAAAATGTAACTTTTAAGTTGCCAACACTTAATTATAATTATGATGAAATCAAACTCGTGATGAATTTATCCCTATATATCTTCGGAAAGATGATTTGCAATGCCTCTATCCCTACTCCAAGTCTTTTTTTATTAGTTTTCCATAATAAATTCCCTACTAGTGCAAACTTTATTGTTCGCGGTCGTTGTATTGTTTCTCAATGTAACTTGTGTTCTAACGTTGTAGATTCTAGTCGGTATTTATTCTTTGATTATGAGTTTGGTAATAGTTTTGGAGGTGGTTATCTTTTAGTAATAATAATAACAATTAACACTTTCAACATCATCACTTCCCTAAAAAATTACTTACGTAAAAGGATCTTTACCGATAGTAGGACAATTCTGCAAACTAATATTTGTTGCATTTTTGTTATCTCTATTTTATTTTTAAATTCTACAATATCTCTCATCAACCATGAGTTACCATGGAATGTAAATTATTGTTATTAACAATAAAATTTGGATATGTCATATTCGACTTCGTAACTTTTGAGTTGACTTTCAAATTAGAAATAAAAAAAGGCTTGAAATTTAAGTTGTCTCAATTCATTTTGTCATTAACCTGATGGGTAACCATATTAGAGATACTACTTCTCTGAACATTCAAGACTTTGTGTTTTTTAAATATTTTTGGGTGAATATGTATGTCTTTGATGCCCTTATAAATGTAGAGGTTCTTTGGCATCCTCTTTTGATTTATTGGGTGAAGTGTAATACAAATCGCACAATTCTCGCTTGTCCTGACCCTACTGCTTGTGGAGGTATTTTCAGAGATATCAATGCTTCCAATATGGGTTGTTTTGCTTTGAACTTGAATATACCTTCTTCCTTCAATGTGAAGTTTCATGGTCTTATGTTTGCTATTGATATTGTTAATACAATAAAAGAAGGAACAATCTTTGGTTAGAAACAACTCCAACTGGTTACTTTTGCTTTAAGTCTCCTATCATTGTCCCTTGACAAACTAGCAACATATGGATGAATTGTTTGGTTTTAACTAAGAATATGAATTTCATTGTTTTCCACATCAATAGAGAGGATAATCGTTGTGCCAATAAAACATTTTTTTTTGGGTCTTTAGCACCATGAGTTTTAGTGGTAGAATAATATCTTGTTGCATTAGAGATATTTTTCGAAGAAACTTATTAAGTTTCCCTCTTTATCGTTTTACTTCATGTTGGCCTCTATTGTTTTTTTTTTTTTATGTCTTCTTCGTTGGATGGGGTTTGTCCACCTAGTTGCCATCATTTATTATTATATTTGTTGCATTTTCTTTTCCTTCACTTTGACTTTATCGCATATGATTTTTTCACTAAAGTTTTTAACGAGACAATTGTTTATTCATTTTTGTTGTTTTGGATTTTGGCCTAGTCCCCTAAGTCTCTCTCTTACCTATTATTTTATTTTTAATAATATTTACGAGGATGCTGCAAATTGGGGGTGTTTAAAGGTGAAAAAGACACAAGAAAGTAGGATTTTAGTTATAATTTTTTGAAAAACCTTTTTTTGTGAAAACAAGTTATGGTTAGAAACATTAAACAAAAATAAAGTGATAAGAACGAGATATCATAAAACTGATTTATTTTGGTTCACCATCAACACGATAACTACTTCCAATGACTTTACTTTGAATGATTTAATCCACTAAATCAAATTAATTTTCACAAACATGAGAATATCTACTAGTCTCTTGACTATGTTCTAACATTCTCAAACTTTTAGGTTTGTACAGTCAAACTTTTGAAGTTGCAACCACAACTAAGCTATGTTACAAGAGGATATTATAATGTAAACACTCAGTAAAATCACTAAGACTATCTCAAGAACTTTTTCTTTTTTCTCTATGTAAGGAATTTGTTGCAAAGAAGTTTTAGTCGTTTGCTATATATTTGAATTGTTGTTTGCACTTCTTTATTTAGATAAAATTTGAAGTTATTAGGGTTTATGATTGTTGCAAAAACTCTTGCACAAATCCCTACAAAATGTGAGGATCGTGCAATTAGTTAGATATCTTGAATCTTTACATAATAGATCTTTACATTTAGTATGTGTCCTTTTTTAGCTTTATGGTGATTTAGTGTATCTTGATCATTAAGTTGGGAACATTAGAGGATGTATGATAAGAGGATTACATTGTTGTGAATGTTTAAATAAGAGGATAGATTTCACCAAAGGATAATAATCGATTTGACTTAGGTCAACTAAGAAACAATGAATGTTAAAGTGTAGAAGATTCACTTAGAAGATTCACTTTTCACAAAGAGGTGAAAAATATCTTATAAATAATCGTTATCAGAGCTTGTGTTAGAGATTCTTCACACTTAGAAAAATACATTAAAACATAAATTGTTCTCACATATATTTTGTTATCATGTGATGATTTTGCTCTCTATTTTATTTCTTAATAAAATCCTCTTTAAATTTTTAACATTTAAATTATACATGACAAAACTCTTCTCAATAATGACACTTGACACTACTCATATCTTTTGGTTGAATTTTTTTACCATCTTGATCACCATACTTCTTTTCTTGCTCATTTAGTTGCTAGTATTTGATTGTCTTTAGAAGATTTATCAATACCCATCAAACCTTGACTCTCCTTCAACGATCTCACAATTTCATCTAGTTGTAGTGTACTCTTCTCTGATAACAATGATTATACTAACTATTTATAAGATTTTAGAAGTGAAGCCAATAAAAACAATGATTTGTCTTCGTCTTTGATATTTTTCCTTGCATTCATAACTCTAGATACTAGGTCATTGAACTTATTAATATATTAAAAAATATTACATTCATCTTCTTTAATAAGTACAAACTTATTTCATAATCAATCTATTGTTAATATGGTTTACGTAAACTCGGATTCCAACAAATTCCACCATTTTTTTTGGAGAAATTTCTTTTAACATAGTCACTTTAATTAGTAGAGCAAGTTTTAATCGAATTGTGATCAATATCTTTTTTATGTATTGTACTCCACTCTGAATCTTTTAAATCACTTGGTTTATTTCTATCGAGAAAACCACTCACTTGGTTTTTTTTTCTCCAAAGCATAATCAAACACTACAAGAAAACACTTCATTTGTGGCAGCCAAAAACCCTCACAAAGGGAAAACCAGCCACACAATGCAAATTTGTGGCAACCATAAAGAACTCAGTCACATTTTTGTGGCGACTAAAACGACCATAAAAGGTTGGTTTTTTTGTTATCATTTGTGTGAGCTGAAGAAGTGACAAATTTATGATGGAAAAATCCACCACAAACTTATGAGAGTTTAGGCAATCACAAATGATAAAACTGATAAAAAAAATAATCACAATTTACGAGGGCTAAGGCCGCAAAAAATTGTCCCAATTGTGAGAACTTAGGTCGTCACAAACTGTCTCATTTATGACCATTTTGACTGTCATAAATGAATAACATTATTATAAAAATATAATTTTATAAATTCAAAAATAATATTAATAAAATATATTATACATAAAAATTTAATATTAATATAATTTAAAAAAATGAAAATATAAATATAAATAAAATATTATAAATAAAACAAAAATATAGTTTTAATATTAATATTAATTAAGTTATTACTACCATTAAATAAATAATTTCAATAAAAGATAACATTAAAAAACAATATATAAAATAAAGACTTATTGAAACTCAAGAGAGAAGGTAGAGAAAAAATTTAGAGAGAAAGTAAAAATAAGAAATGAGAGGAAGAATGGTATACATGAGATATTGATCTTATTTATTGTTATTAAGTACGTAAATATAACTCAAGTATAAAGGAATATAATATTCAACAATATAAGGGTGATATATATTATACCTAGTTTTAATATACATATAAGGGTAAAAGGGTAATTATACAACATGAGGTAATTATCATGAAAAACTTATATCAAATTACAAGACATTCTTGTCACTTAGGT
This sequence comes from Cicer bijugum, assembly GCA_037974875.1. NCBI lineage: Eukaryota > Viridiplantae > Streptophyta > Magnoliopsida > Fabales > Fabaceae > Cicer > Cicer bijugum. The sequence continues at coordinate 3,932,416 of JBBPBT010000240.1, read as the reverse complement.
AGAAGTCATATGTTGTAAAATAACACTCATTGTTGCTAACGTTATGGGAACATGGCAGGAAACATGTTTAAAAACATACTTCATTATTATTTAATGAAAATCTACACCACTAATCGTTAAGACTTTATAAATAGACGAACAAGTTAATGACAACGAGCTTAAGTACTATTTTGATGTCTAACATTATATTACATCATATTTCAATTTTATTTTAAAATATCTTTAAACATACTACTTTGCATCAATGTTTGAAATATTTATATTACAAATAATGTTAGCAATTTAAAACTCACAAAAAACTTAATATAATAATAATAATAATAATAATAATAATAATAAAATTATTTATATTTAATTACGTAGATTAGCCCAGTAGTGCCTAAACAACTTTTTTTTAGTGGTCTTAGCTTGTCATTTTTAGTTAAAATATATATTTTTTTTAAAAGTATTGGTGTGACTTATATCAAAAAAAAAAAAAAAAGAAGTGAAGTCAGACCTAGGCCTAATGTACACTAGGCTGGAAGGCCTTATCCATCGGTCTAGCATATTCCCAGTCACACATGTAAGAACATATTAATTAGCGATTAAAAGTAAATAAACGCTCGTATGATTGGGGGTGTACACTAGTTGGGTTGGACCGGTTTTGACAAAATCTGATATCTGACCTGATCGATTATCTTTTGGCTAACTTAAGTTCTAATTTCGTATTTTTTTCATTTAACCCGAATTGAACTGACCCGATCAAAAACGAATTGAGTTGGGTTGAGTTGTCGGATTATACATAAATAATAACCTATTTTTTATTTTACGGGAAAATATATTTAATATTTGAATGTCTCAAAAATTACAATCACATATATATTCAATTCTTTAAAAAATCCAACAATCTTTCACACAAAAAAGATAAATCCAACAATCATCAAATACATACATAAATTCAACAACGATAAATCAATAAAATATGAAAATGAATCGATTCTCAGCAATGTCAACTTCAAGGCCAAGCACTCAACAAGTTTCTCAGTTATGGAAGGGGACAATTGGGAATATGCAAAAAGTTCAAGCACTTCAAGTCCAAGCACTTAACAAGTTCATCATTACACATAATTCATCAACTATTTTAATTTACTAAACTACCATAATTTTTTAATAGTAGTGTTTCATTTATTTATTTTTAGAGTACTTACTATTTTCAAATACAATACTAAAAAAAAGTGTTTAATAGATTTAAATGTAAAAAATTTAAAATAAATTTATCATAAGCATTAACTTTTGCATAAACATCATCTTTGCTCATAAATAGTATTTAACTCAAAATTTGTATTTAACAAATGTAAAACATTCAAACTAAATTGATAATAAGCATAAGCTTTTAGTTCATACCTTCATTATGCAAAACTATAACAAAATATAACATTTACAAAACAAAAGAAGAATGTGGCGGCAACACGATTGATAAAACAAAAGAAGAAAGTGAGCAGCGATGTGGCTTTAGGAAGTCTGGAAAAAAAAAAAGAAGAAGAAGAAGAAGAAGAAGAAGAAGAATTATTGAACCCATTACCCGAATTAAATATAAGCGGGTTTCAACGGGTCGGGTCGAAACCAAAAGTAATCGGGTACGAGCAAAAATTGAGTTTGGTTGGGTTGGGTGATCGGGTTGGCAGGTCTATGTATGCCCATGTACACCCCTACTTATGACGCACCAATGTGAATTAATGAAATGTGGAACACCATAAACTACGGTGCGCTACGTCCGTGTGAATGGCTATATAAATAGACAAAAATCCTAGCCACACTAAAACTTCAATGAACGTTTTTCCCTAATCAATTTTATTTGCAACTAGCACTATAAACTGAGACTTCTCTCATTCGAAGTCTATTAGTGTGGATTACATAAAGAATTTATTGTGTGAGCAACATTTGTGATTCTCTTTAACACTTTGCAAAGGTTATATGTTGCAAGAGATAATTACATGATCTCTGATTCATGACCATTCATAAGAATCCATCAAAGGAAATATTTAAATTTCATTATGTTTCTCTACATTTTAGTTCAAGGTATCCCTTTAGAAGGGTATTGGAACTCAAGCTTCTCGTCCTTCTCATGCACTATATACTTCTATTTTTCTCCTACTCATGTGCTTGACGAGTACAAACTCATTTCATAATTAATTAATTGATTGGTTAATGTGGTTTACGTAAATTTAGATTCCAACAAATCCCAAAATTTCTTTGGAGAAGTTTCTTTTAACATAGTCACTTTAATTAGTGGAGCAAATGCCAATTAAATTGTGATCAATGCCTTTTTATATATTGTACTCCACTCTAAATCTTTTAACTCACCTGGTTTGTTTTTTTCCAAAACACAATCAAACACTACAAGAAAATATTTTATTTGTAGCGACCAAAAGTCTCCACAAAAAGAAAAAAAAAACAGACATAAAATGAAAATTTATGGCGATCTAAGATAGTCACAAATAACCCAATCACAAATGTTGGTTTTTTTGTTACTATTTGTGAGAGCTAAAGCAGTCACAAATTTGTAACGAAAAAGTCTGCTACAAAATTGTGAGGGTTTAGGCCGCCACAAATGATAAAATTGATAAAAAAAAAAAAACTACATTTATGAGGGTTAAAGCCACCATAAACTGATTCATTTATAAGGGCTTAGGCCACCACAAAGGATTAAGTTAATGGAAAAAAAAATATAGTTTGTGAAGACTTATAGGCCGCCACAAACTATCCTATTTATGGCTGATTTGACCGCCACAAATGGGTAACATTATTATAAAAAATATAATTTTAAGAAATTCAAAGTTAATATTAAAAAAAATATATTATATATGAAAAAACTAATATTAATATAATTTAAAAAATGAAAATATAAATATAAATATAAATAAAATACTATATATAAAAACAAAAATATAAATTTAATATTAATTAAATTATTACTACCATTAAACAAATAACTTCAATAAAAAATAATAATGTTAGAAAATAAAATACAAAAGTTAAAGACTTATTGAATCTCAAGAGAGAAGGTAGAAAAAAATAAAAGTTGAGGAAAAATACTTGTAGAAAGAAGATAGGGAGAAAATTTAGAGAGAAGATAGAAATAAGAAATGAGAGGAAGAGTGCTATATATAGGGGGGAAAAAAGGGCATTTGTGGTTGCCAAGCGGTCACAAAATGTGAATTACTTTATTGTCTTTGTGGCGCCTAAGCCCTTGGACCCTCGAAAGAATTTGTGAATGTATGTTCGCCACAAAATATTGTTGATATTTTTAATCAATCAAACTCGTTTTGAGGGTATTGACCGCCACAAATTCAACTTTTTCCTCCAACAATTTTGTGACTGTATTTTGCCGCCACAAATGTTATCATCAACAAAAAAAATAATTATTTGTGAGAGCTTTTTCAACCACTAATAGCAACCAATTTGAATTTTAGTATGTGAGGGCTTTTTCAGTTAGTAATTTATAAAGATTTTTTTCGACCACAAAATCATTTTTAAATTGGCCACAAATTGAGTATTTTGTTGTAGAGAAGGCCCTACTAGATCAAATAATCTTGGATTGTGCATTCCTATAAGGAGAAGTCTATCCTCCTATCAAACAAAGGAACGTCTAACTTCAATGTATAACCAATATTTTTTTAAAAATGCAAACAATATGATAAATAACCTTTCTTAGAACAAATGACACGTTGCACTACAATGGTTATCTTCCAAAAGGCAGTGCATCAGTAGACCATCACAATATATGATCTACTGTAATCTATGTTAAAAACAGTATGAAATTCTAACAATGATCGACAATACTTTTTAGAAGTTGAAATTTAAGACTCACAAATTCAGTTTTTTAAGAGTACATATTTGTTTTCTCTTGTTTTTAATCGAATAGATATCAATCAAGTCATGTTCTCATGAAAATAAAGAAGATTGTGAACTTCTACTTTTATAAAATAATTTTATTTTGTCTATTTGTAGTTGAAATTTTAAACAGTTTTCACGTATTAGTCAGTGGTAACCCATTTATCAAAATGGTCCACTTAAAAAATATTTATATTAAAATATGTTTGATTTATCCAAAAGATGGCAAGGTGTTGAGATAGTAGGCTATTACATCATCAAGTTATTTACTATTAGCAAGTTACCAAAGCCAATGTTTCTTGTCTCTCTATGTCTAACCTCTTTAGTCATAATAACGCGTATTGTATCTCCATCCATTACCAACTTCAGTTATGGTGTGAGGTCATTCAAGGCCAAAATAATTTACACTCATTCAAAATCATATACATTGCAATTTGCCATTGACCTCTCTTCTTTTTTTCTTTCTTTTGCTCCCTTCTTTTCAAAGAAACTCTATTATCAGAATTAGGATGTTAACATTCCTCTCTCTCTCTCTCTCTCTCTCTCTCTATATATATATATATATATATATTAATTATATAAAGTGATATATGTGACATTAAAAATCTTTCAATTTTCTATTTTTTTTAAAAGGCTTTCATTTTAGGCAACATTAGACACATAATGAATAAAAAAAATATTTAGACACATAATAAATGCTGTCAAAAGGTCACAACTGAACAGAGGTTTTTGAAATATAATTTACGTGATTTTTTTTTAACGAATCTAACGTAAAATTAACACATATTAATTGTGAAAAAGAAAAAAAAATATTAAGTTTGAATTTGCACGTTAACATATTATATATCCATACAATTATCGTATAAACTGTAACTATGAACCTTTTCCTTATTCTAATTCTAATAGGCAACAATTTTTTCAATTCACGCTCAATTAAAATATGAAATCTATTGTTTGAATTCTAAAAAATTGCCACAGTTCGGTGAACTATTATTATTAGATCACAGTTTTTCTGCACATTAAGAAAAGAGTAATAAGTGTAGTTTATATATATTTAATCTATACTTATTGATGTAAAAGAGAGGTAAATGTAGATCTCTTTATAATTTAAGTTCAAACGTATTATCTACCATGAACTGAATTGTGCACCTTCTTCTAACTCTAAATTTTTAATAAAAAAATAATGTTTTCATTAATGAATTTGGTGATTGTATAAGGATTGGTTTGTTTGGGTCGTCCTGCATAAGCTTTGCGAGGTCAGCATGTTTTGTTATTCCTACAAAAATAAACAACCAATAAATTCTCGTTTATTTTGTGAAAAAAATTGTATTTTTATTTTTTTTAAAATGTATATTTTATTTTATCTTAATAAAAGACTTTTGAAATAAACTATTATCATAAATAAAAGATGAATTACTAATTAATGAAAATGTATTTTTTGAAATAATAAAATATCAACAATTATTAATTTCAAAAGTCTTTGCTATTAATAAGTGAAATTAACAAAATTTAAAAAATAAAAATAAGAAATGTTTTCCATAAACTAAACTTACTCTAAATTGTTCACAAGTAAATAAACAAAAGGTAAATTAATTTTTTTTTTCTATTGAGTTATTTTTAGATTGAATAATGATATAACACACTTTTTAACATATTTTACAAGACATTCTCTTTAATTGGTTAAGATTCACATGGATCCCACCAAATTTATATGGGATCTATTTGATTTGGTGGGACCTATATAAAATTTAATCAATCAAATATAATGTGTTAGATAATGTGTTGTTAGCACTTTTCTTTTAGATTTCATTTCAATGTCTTTAGTTTTTTCTATTATATTTTAATCTCTTTAGTTATAAACGTTTTTGTCCCTCAAATTTTATCTCGATTTAGTCCCTTCAATTTCAAGCATTAAACATTTTAATCTCTTAAATTATAAATATTAGACACTTTAGTCATTATATGAGTAACTAATATTTAATAGAGCAAAATGTATAATTATATAATTAAGTGACCAATATGTCGATGTTTGTAAGTTAAGGGGACCAAATTAAAATGAAATCGAAAAAAAAAAAAGAAGTTAATTGATCAGATTATGTGTAAAATTTGAATTTGAATTTCTTCGAGAGTTTGTTATTGTAAGAAACTCATGATTTGTTATAATGTACCTACAACATTTATTTTTGATTTGTTAGTCAATAATTGTTATTATTCACTTTAAACTCTAAAATGAATTACTCATTTTAAAAGAGTTGAATCCTTAAAATGTATAACTTAAGATATCAAAGTTGATAATGCATCGATAATCCATTTAATTGTGGTAGATAATGCATCAATAACTTCACAATTTTAGTAGTTGTGTTCAACTCAAGCAATAACCTATTTCAATAAAAATAAGAAATAAAACAACAGTTAAACAAAATGATTGATTAATGAAGAAATTAAAAGCATAAATGCATAATTAATTCAATAATTGCAAAACCACTATTTATGTAAGATAACTTTAAAAATTGAACATTAAATTGAAAGAAATAAGCGAAATAATGAATAAAAGACTCTAAACATATGTAGTTGTTAGGAACTATCACATACTCAGACTTTTATATAAAACTTAACATATCAAAACAAACTCTCAAATCAATATGTTGACACATAAAAAAAAAAAAACTGATCTTAAAAGATATCATAAATATCACTGAACTCAGGACAAATTATTCAACATAATAGTGATATTTGTGCTAAGACTTAAAGACTGATACATCATATCCATATATGACATGTTACACTAATTATACCATATCATTCGATAATATGACGTGACACATCTAGAATTCGTTCAAAAATATGAAAAAGAAACCAAACGAGTCGACTTTTAAAATAAGAGATCAATTTCGTGAATTAATAATAAAGAGATTAAAACTACAATTAAATCTTTTACTTTTCATAATCTTTAATCAACTAAATTTAACTAACTCAAAATTTATATCCCTAGGGTACTAATTAACCCCAATTCAACCTCTATGTAGACTAAGGTTTACTTTCTCACTTAAACAACTCAAGTCAACCATAAGAAATTAATTATCCCTTTATCCCCGATACCGCTATCTGAGACAACATAGGTTCGAACCGAGTTTAAAAGACTGCATAACAGACAGAGCCTTGAAACGCAAGGATAGATAGATACTTTTCCTTCTCATTTAACTATTGAATTAGGGTTTATAAACAATAAAACCCTAATTCCTTTTCAACGAAAAGAAAGCACCAGAGAAATCTAAAATGGAGGTTGAGAGTGTGAGCACAGTAGTAATGGAGAAGAGGGAGATAATCAACAACGTGATGTGCCTTTTGACTGATCCAGATGGAGCTCCTCTTGGCGCTCCTATGTACCTTCCTCAGAATATCGGTCCACAACAGCTTCAACAGATTGTTAATATGCTTCTACACAATGTAATTTAATCTTCCCTTTTTCTATTTCTTTTTTATTTTATTTTAAATGATTATGAAATTCTTGTAAGTTTGGAGTTATTTGATTGGTAGGTTTATTAATAGTATTGCAATTGTAGTTGTTAATAGGTAGCATAGATAGATGGTTCAATATTGATAGTTTCAACCAAGTTTTTTCATCATTTTAGCAATATATCAAGTTTTCAGTACTTAGTTACTTAAGTATTAGGGATGGGTTTGCCACAAATACCCCCAACTCAAGCTGCTCAAAAGGTTGAGTTGTTTCAAATCTCGCCTCATCTATCAGACTAAAAGTGATTTTGACTAAAAGTGAGTTGAATGTAAAGTAAATTATGTTTAGATACATTCATGTAAAAGTGAGTTGAACAAACATTTTGAGACTAAAAATTAGTTGCAGAGGCAAAAGCTTCAAATTTTACTTCAAGTTAGAATCAACTTTGGAGTCAAAATTAATTCTTTGGGACCACATCCAAACATGTCCAAATCAATTCTGCACCTTTTGAATGAATTTATCCTTATATAAATGTGAAAACCGAAGTACACATAGTCTTCATTTTAATTTAATTTAATTTACTTGTTTCAGATGTATAGTATCCTTGTTATTTGTGAACTTATATAAATTTTAGTTTCAATATCTATATAGAAAAAAGTTCGATCAAAACTGTTGGAGTTCTCTTTATATTATGGGATAGATTATATTATCTTCGGTTGAGTATCCTTTCTATATTCTCAATTTAGGAGGAGAAATTACCATATGCTTTTTACATATCAGATGAGGAGCTTCTTGTACCACTTGAAACATACTTGCAGAAACACAAAGGTTAGTCATGTTTGGTTTCAAACAAAATTGTCATTTTTAAATTTGTTTACTTGTTTGATTTTTACTAATGTTTTTCTTTTTTCCTTTGTAATGTTAATTTAACATTATTTCAGTCTCGGTAGAGAAGGCGTTGCCTATAGTTTGTCAACCTCAAGCTGTTTTTCGGATTCGTCCTGTGAGTCGTTGTTCAGCAACAATTTCTGGTATGAAAGATTTGATGAATTTTATTCTTTCATACATATAATGGCATAATGTTGTATGCAGACTTTTTTTATCCTAAAAGGACTAGACGTATTGCGTGCTAAATAAACCATGTAAAACGGCAATGTGGTTTGACACATGAAGATTTTAGCTTAACAGTGCATTAATATTATTGTTATATTACTTGGAATTCATGTTGTTGAGACTATTTGTAGGTCACGGTGAAGCTGTATTGTCCGTTTCCTTTAGTCCTGATGGGCGACAGTTGGCTAGTGGTTCTGGTGATACCACTGTTCGATTTTGGGACCTTGGCACCCAGACACCAATGTTCACATGCACAGGTTTGACATTTAAAGATGATAAGCCATTTCTGTGTTTGCGAAAAATAACATATTCATTTTAATTAAAGCAAGAAACAATCAATTGATATTTAGACATTCTTCTCTCTGAATAACAAAAGCAACCATTTTGAATTGTTGGATTGTTCTGGTGATTGCATTGTTGGAAAGAACTTCTTGATAGATTGTGTAGTTTAACTGTTTTTGGAGACTCCTATTAACAGGAGTGTGATACAAGGAAGGGGGGAAGGAAGAGAGAGTCTTCATTATTTCCTTCTAATACCAGTTGATACTTATATTTGTGGTTAACATGCACTCTTTTGTATCTATAATGCGAATACGCCACAGATATAGTTGTTTACATTTTATGCAGGACACAAGAACTGGGTCCTTTGTATTGAATGGTCACCAGATGGCAAGTATCTTGTAAGTGGGAGCAAGTCAGGGGAACTTCTGTGTTGGGACCCACAAACTGGAAAGCAATTAGGCAATCCTCTAAATGTAAGTTTTTAACCTTGAATTCCAATGTGTATTGTGAAGATGTCTTCTTCTTCTCCTCCTTTAAAGTGCATTTAGAGTAGCCAAATAAGGGATATATATACCTTTAGTCTTGGACCAAGACTAAAGGTATATATTGTCAGAATAGTCGATGATGTCATGTATCTGATTTTATCATGTTGTGGTGTTAGCCACTTCAGGGAACTCAATTGGATATAAATTTGTTCCTTGAAATTGTAGGTTTGTATCAACCTAGTCCTCCGCATTATCAATATTCTAAAATGATCCCTGGAATCTCAAAATGTTAATCAAATTCCTCACTTGGTTTCAAATTAATTCTCAATGTTATCAACTTATTTTCATTGCAGTCTACTCCAAATATCAACAGACGGACGAATTTGATTAAAATTTTGCTATACAGAGATTATTTTAAAATATCAATAATGTGCGGGACTATACGGGACTATATCGATACTGTCTTAGAATTTCTCGAACCAATTTGGGTATTTACTCGAACTCAAAAATCAAAATGAGTGGGTGGCATTGCCAATACCAACCAACCAAGCAATGTTTTTAAAACTGGACTGACCATTAAACCAGTCAGGTATTGGTTAATGGCATGGGATGACCAAGGTTAAACTGGTCATAATTATAGATAATGAAGAATGGATTGGTTTAAATTAATAAGTTGAAAACAAAAGAGTGTGACTTTAAAAATTGAAGAAAGATCAAAGAATCAAACAAGGATTTTAAAAAGCAATAGGTACTTGAAACTTCAACCTCTTAAGGATTGCTTGTGGAAGTTTATGATTGAAAAAAGAAGTGGGCAACATTGGTTGCAGGGGTGGCTCTTATTTTTGTTAGAATAAGTACACAACTCTTATTGATGCTGAATTTACTTTGCTCGTCTTCCCTCCCCCAATCCAAAATTGTCTAAATAAAATATAAGAATATCATGCTTTATTAATTCAGGCTTTCATGAGAAAATACACTTGTTATTGGAGATATTGTATATGAACTTTTGGGGTACACACATATTTGGAAAAACTACTTTGGTTCAGAAACAGTGTATTTATTTTGATAACCGATGTTTGAAGAATTTTGTATCATTATATTGTTACTTGGACAATAAAATTTGGAATATACTAAATGTAGGGCCACAAGAAATGGATTACTGGTATCTCTTGGGAACCTCTCCACCTGAATGCTCCTTGCCGTCGATTTGTAAGTGCAAGCAAAGATGGGGATGCTCGTATATGGGATGTTTCTTTAAAGAAATGTATGGTACTCAGTGGCCACACACTTTCAGTAACATGTGTAAAATGGGGTGGAGATGGTGTTATTTATACAGGGTATTCTCCTCCTCCTTTCCAATTTCTCTAAAGATTTTAGTCTGAGTTTTTCTCTATGCTCAATTTTTTATATTGCATGAATTGGGATATATTAGTAAAGTTGTTTTGCTGCTAAATCAAGTTGTTGTCTAGAAAGATGCTTCTTATTCAAGTTTGCAAGAGACTCTTTTTATTCATCCATTGAGGATTTAGAGTATGTTTTCTCAACAGATCTAGTATACTTTGATCTTTAGGGGAATTGTTCCTGCATGTGGGATGTAAAAAGTCATTTTTGTTAAATTTCCATTTAATGATTTTAACTCTTGTTTATCTTAGTTCAGAGATCTTACTTTTAGACTTTAAATTCAACTAATCCTGATGTTATGCTGCAGGGATTTTCCTTTTTTGATAATAAAATAACGGCTTATTATCACTCTATATTTTGTATTACTGCTTAGCTCCTGACTATGTTGTTTTGTTATAGGTCCCAGGATTGTACAATCAAAGTTTGGGAAACCACACAAGGGAAGCTAATTCGGGAACTGAAGGTGGGCCTCATCCCTTTACAGTGAACTTTTTAGATGCTTGTTTAAAGTATGATTAGTTATGTACATATATCCTGTTTCTACTTGGTGCCAACTTTTTCTTCAGTTAAAGTTATTTTTATGTTACCTAATAGAACACACAACTTTTGTCTGCCTTTATTTTCCTCCAACCTCCCCTCTTATGTACCCCCGTCCTCTCTACCCTAACAGCCTTTTTCCATCTGTCCCTGCAGTTACAATTCGCCCTTAACTTCCTTTCCCTTTATAACTGCCTCTAACCTCTCTTTCCCAGTATTATTTTATTATCACTTCTCCTATACACATGTTTTCTTGGCCTATCATTATCTTTCATGTGTACCAGTCTAGCTGCCAATTGGAATTTTACTATTTAAATCCCCAAGGATATTACTAGGTGTTTAATTTTGATTTATTGTTGGAGTGTAAGTTAAACTTTGTATACCATCATCCAATGTGTAGATACATCATTTAAAAAGTAAATTTTCATGAATGATGATCAAACTCTTTTAATGATCATTTGTACATGAGAAGTTGAAAGTGTGAATATTTTATGTTCAACCATAGGATCAAAATAAATTACTCATACTTTGGGTTTTATGTTCAACCATGCTGCCTAATAAGAAGGAAGGAACTTTTACTTATCAATATCATTTTAATCAATAAATCTATTATGGAAATTTTTTCCTTTCTTTTTTAACAAATTTTGATGAGGTTATCTTGGAAAAAATGTTTGGAATTTTATTTTCACCAATGTTAGTGGATTGGGGGCAGCTTTTTTCCATTGAGTTTCTCTTTCTTTTTAGTTACTTTTTGTTTAGGAGGATTCCTTATCTTTCATTCTCCTTGTAACATTTTCTGTCTCAATTTTTTCTTATTTAAAAGAAAGTTAATCACAAAACATGAAAAGAATTATTCTAACAATGATGGCATCATTTTATTTTTTGTACCACATACTTTGCTTATATTTTACTTTATATCTTCTATTTCAAAATAACTATTTGGTTAGTGATGGCATCATTTTATTATTTTCTCTTTTGATATTTATTTTAGGGACATGGGCATTGGGTTAATTCTTTAGCATTGAGCACTGAGTATGTTCTTCGGACGGGAGCTTTTGATCATACCAGAAAACAGTATTCATCTCCAGAGGAAATGAAGAAGGTAACTATTAGTTTGTTTAATAGTAAATATATCCCTTTGAACCATAGTCATTATTTGAGTAGTTTTAACTTCCAAGTTACAATCGATTGATTATATTGTTTGTAGTTATTCTTTGAGTTGTTGTCACATTCCATCCATTAAATATATTATTTCTCTTTTACTAATAATAGTTTATGCTGCTGATCTATGTAGGTTGCTCTTGAAAGGTACAAAACAATGAGAGGTAATGCCCCTGAAAGATTGGTCTCTGGATCTGATGATTTCACAATGTTCCTTTGGGAACCCTTCATCAACAAGCACCCGAAAACTCGCATGACCGGTCATCAACAGGTATTTTTTTTCCTACAATTTTAAAATATGCCAATGAGAACAAACCAAAATTGTTCTTTCTTCATATTGCAATGTGACTTAACTTTGTATTATTTAGTAGAAAATTAGGATTTCAAAGAATTACCCGATGTAGTAGCTCTTGATACACATAAAATGGTTTAATAAGAAGTTCTTGTACACCTATTGAGATCCTTTTTGTGAGCAGCCTGAGATCCAAAGTCCAAACTGCTTGAGTCACTGAAGGTTGTAGAAGCTTGTTTGATCCAAATTAGTGTATAATTATAATTACTTGCATATGTCCATCTCTTATTATTTGTTATTGTGTCTACTCTAGTTGAAATTGATTTTGTTTGTTCAATTTGTTGTCATACCGATTAAATCGCAATTCATCAAGTTATAATTCCGTTTATACATGAATTATGCACATTTCATCTTTTAGGCTTAATGATACAAGTAAAACATGTTTGACAGCTTGTGAACCATGTCTATTTCTCACCTGATGGACAATGGATAGCGAGTGCGTCTTTTGATAAATCTGTGAAGTTATGGAACGGCACTACAGGGAAATTTGTCACCGCCTTTCGTGGGCATGTTGGGCCTGTTTACCAGATCAGGTATAAAATATGAGTGATTCTATCTTTACTTTAAACTGCTAGCCGAAGATATTTCGTTTGAAACTGCAATTAACTAACTATATCGACTCTTACTCTGTACAGCTGGTCTGCAGACAGTAGACTTCTTCTGAGTGGCAGCAAAGATTCTACACTTAAGGTGACAATAGTTTTCCTTTTGGTTAATATTTTTTGGTTTGGTTTGTACCAAATTTCATTTGCAAAACAATAACTTTGACCTACATTGTGTTTGGTTTTCAAGGTTTGGGATATTCGGACTCGTAAGTTGAAGCAAGACCTTCCGGGCCATGCTGATGAAGTATGTCTGTTTAGATGCCAAATACTTGAGTTATTTTTAAAAAATAAAAATTTCCACTGTAGTGGCTCACCTAAGTTTATTTTTTTGTTGAGAAGGTATTTTCTGTTGATTGGAGTCCAGATGGAGAGAAGGTAGCCTCTGGTGGTAAGGATAAAGTGTTGAAATTGTGGATGGGTTAGGCTTAATTTTTGGATCAAACATGGGGAATATATTCTATAGTTGGTGTATGTATCTATCTCCTTGCTGTTTCCCTTTGCATGGAAATCAATGGCTGGTTATTGTGTGGATGCAATATCATCATCTTTAATTTATAAGATAAGATATGAATGTCTATTCCACATACTACATTGCGATTATGCACTGGGACAAGTTGCTGAAATTGAGTCTCAGGTGAAGAAGCTGCTTGAATTACTCCGAGGTCTAACTACAAGAATATTCTTTGCTTTTTATTGGTTTTGTTTCCAAGTCTCGTTTTTGGTATTGTTTCTTAGCGACAAATATGGCTATTTTTTAATTTTATTTTGTAATGATCAAGGGCTAGTCTGAACATGGCTTTTTGTTTACCTTGACACTAGTGTTAGAGTAGTCTTTTAATGGAGCATTTCAAAATCTAAAAGTTGAAATGTGAGGAAAATTAATTGCATCTGTTTGATTTCTGTCATCTCCAATTCTATTTGGGTTGTATATGTAAAATTCTAACATCGACATTTTTAACTCAAACATGAGAAATGAAGTGTGTTGTGCATTTAAATAATTGGTAATTTTTCCTCAAATGGGTGTCTGTTCACCAATTCTTGCTAGGCATTGAAAACAATATTTTGCTTATGTTACTTTTAATTATTAAACTATCTCATTTTTTGTGAAAAATTGAGTTGGAAACGGTTGTATTAACTATATCTTATACTAATTTATAAATAGAAAGAAATTGTTATTTTTATAATAAAAATAAAATATTTTTTAAAATCCAAGCGTTCCCTATATCAAATGTTCAGTCAAAGGTCGTTAGATCACATCTTGAAATAATGATGCATGCATTAAACTGTTAAAATTAGATAACTAAGGTAATATACAGTCATGTTTTTAGAAACTAGTTCGGTTATGGACAGAAAAAACTAGTTCGGTTATGGACAGAAAAAACTAGTTCGGTTATGGACAGAATCAAAGAGTTCCTGATCAAAACACTGGATCCTTGATTTAACTGCATGATTGAATCGAGTTAAATTGAACGACTCGATTGTATAATTCAGTCTCTATAACAATTTTAAATGTGTATTAAACTTGATGGAACCCGATGATTCGATGATTTTTTTTAAACATTATTCATATCCATAATATTAAAGAGTTCATCTTAAAATTATATATATAATAAACAAAACTGTAAATATATATAGATATACATTATGAAAATATGGTATAATCGCACACAATATGGTATTATAGTTTTAATATTTCAATTTTTTGATATCATTGAAGCAACATAAATACATGAGATCAATTCATTCACACAGTTAAATACATAAATGATGGTCTGGAAAAAATTAATGTTAGCATTGTCAAAAAAATTCAAATATGATGTGCTTTAAATATATTATATATACTATTAAAAGTACCTTGCTTAGTTTTATTATTTTATACTTCTTTGGACCTTTGGTCCTCTATTGTACCAAAATAAAGTTGGTAGAAATGTGTTTCGGTTTTTCGTAATATCACAATTTTCTTATTCAGTTTTCCATTTTACAATTTTAAGAATACTTCCATCAATATGTTTATTATTCTTTCCTTAATTCTCTATTTCATTTAACCATGAAATACTCATGTGACCTTTAGGAGGCTTTTGGCAGATAGATTCTCTCAAAGCTCAAATGTTCTTAGTACCATATTGGTCAATATTGTAGTGCCAAAAGAGTTCAAAAGCCAGAAGGCATGCATGTATGAAGGAGGGAGTCTTTTTGTGTGAGAATGAAACAAGTAAATCTAATAACAAATAGTTAGTCATGTGATTTTTCTGTGTGGCCCCTATATTAAGCCACCTAAAGTTATCAAGCATTGAACTATTTTCATATAATCAATCATACTCTATTAACTAAATTTTGTTTCTTAGCTAACTGATCCGTGTCGTATGTAAGTGATGTCACAATAGTCAGAAAACTAACATCCAATTTCTGAGTTTTGAAAACAGTAAATAAATTTGCACCTAATATATAAGAAAATAAATCACATCATTTTACAATACTACTAGGTGTTAATATTCTTAAAAAACATACTTACCCTAGTCATATTAAAGTTCTGTTTGGATAAACAGTTTTATTAAACGCTTATAACATAGCGTTTATCATTTAAGAGCTCGTGTATAAGCTAATTTTGTAGCATAAATAAAATAAAGTCAAACTATTTTCATATAAACTGATTTCAAAATCATCTTAAAAAGCTTATAAAAATATACTAAAACAAGGACATGTCATTAAGCTTATTCTATAAGCTATCATAAACAATTTCACAAGTGCTTATACTAGTTTCACTAATACTGTCACCTTGACTTCGGTAATAATTTGAGAAAATAGAATAATTAAATGTAACCACATGTGTCGGTGTTGTGCCAGTGTCTGTAACTGACACGTGTCAGACATTAAACACACCTTCAATTTGAAGTGTCAATGCTACATAGCTTTGGTGAGTCTTTATTTGAAGAGTAGGCACATCCTTTATTTGAAGTGTCAATGCTACTGTTCAAAAGCAACAATGATTAGTCTTATATGGTACAATAGAATCTTTCAAGGCATTTTTGATTCCTCCCAATAGAATTGGTGAAATATAGTTGATTAACTATGATCACTTCAATTTTATGTCTTTAATTATCTACTTGGATGTGATGTCTTTAATAATCTACTTAGGTGGTCAAGACATCAAACTCTGAAACACGGGGTACACCATTTGGCCTCACTAAAAATGGATGAGATACCCTGTAAAACCATCCCAAATATCCATCCTAGCACTCTAATGGATACGCAGCTATATGTATTCTATGATACAATTCTGGGAAGAAGCTTAAATATCTCATCCATTCCATATCTGCATCGAATAATCCATCAAGAACTAGAGGTAGCGGAGGTTGAATATGCTGAATATAGCCAAACTATCTCAAACTCCTCTTTGAAAAATATTTCACTATTGTACTGCACAATCGGAGGTGACTAGTGTATAACATTATATAATCGAAGGAAACGATGGTCTCCATGTGACATCATTAGGTGTTCAAGCATTTATCATCTGTCTGTACTAAGAGATTTTGTGTTTTTCCTATTTATAGCTCAATCTATTCATCCTAGCAACACACTCCACATTAGCGTCTAGGTCTCCTCTTTTACAAATATTCATAAATCCAACACTTTTACAAATGATTAAAATAGATTAATGATAATCATAAAAAATAAAAAATAATCATCATAAGAATTAATAAATAATAATCATAAAAATTGATATAAAATAACATCTACATTGGAGAGATAAATCCATTAAACTGCTTCTTATCGTAACAAATGTCATTTAAGAGGTAGTTATAAAGCACAACGGGTGCAGCAGGACCCCAGAGGTACTTGCTAGTTTCTTCCAAATCTATGAATAGAGGAAAATACTTCACATCAACTAATATATGATTCTTATCCATGAAAATAGTAGTTTCTACCAAATTCAACAGATACGCCCTGACGACATAATCAAATATCTCTACAACACATTGTCTCCAAAAGACCTCCTTCAACCAATCCAACTTATAATGCACACCCTTCTTTTAAAAAATGTGATTCGGGATACTAGAATAATATAACAGATCATAGGCAACAATAAAATAAAGTATCACGGCAGAGGAAAAAACGCCAGGATTTATATTGGTTCACTACCAACGTGACAACTATGTCTAGTCCCATCACACATAAGAATTTATCCACTAATTTAGAACTTGAATTACAACACTTGATCCTACAAGTCAGTTTTCTCAACTTCGAACCTGAAACCTATAGGTCGTTAGGACACTCCAATACATTGACCAAACAAGTCAAGTTTTCTCAACTTCCAACTTCAAAACCTACAAGTCGTTGAGGTAGAATATCCACTACTGGGTTGAGTTACAAAGGGGTATAACTGGATTGTGTTTCACTTCTTCTAAGCAAATTTGATTACAATGAACTTCGCTCTAAAACATAACACTTAGTAATATAAAGTTGAACGAGTTTGTAAGGTGTTTTGAGTTGTTGTGTTGTGTTTTTCTTCTTCTTCAGAATTGATCCCTTTATATAACATGAATTAGAGTTTCAATATTGTCCCAAACAAGTTATGAGCATATATTCCTTGCGTGAGGTCAACAAAGATTTTCACAAAAAATAAACCTTGATTAATTCCAAAACAAATCTTCACCAAATCTTCTAGAATGTTTTTGTGCGAGAATGTCTAGATAGCTCTTCAAAATAATTCTCCTTGAATCTGCTAAGCGTATCTTGATATATATAGTTTAAGAATATGACAGTTGAAGCTTGATTAATTCCAAAATGAATCTTCAACTGAATGTTCTAGAATAATTTTGTGCGAGAATGTCTAGGTAGTGCTTGAAAATAATTTTCCTTGAATATTCTTTCATACACTTTTTTAAGAGTGGTGGGAACAAATCAAGATATGTTCTTTAACCATCAGAATCATAAAACAACCCAATCTTCATCAAAGCGTTAGCTTTCCATCATAGTTGTTGACTTTGTTCATCAGAACGTAACTTGATCATCAAAGTTATATAATGTGTTGTTTGGTTCAGGTAGTTAGAGTCAGGGTGCAAAACTACACGACTTAGAATAAATGGAATGGACAATGTCACCTTGTTGCATCTTCAAAGCATGGTGTGCATCAAACGCATGCAACATCTTGGAGCAAGTTGTAGTCTTTAAAGCGAGCAAAATTTTAGCTTTAGAGCAACTCGAATAAAAGCTTCATAGTCACTGTAGTAGGCGCTTCAGAGGCATGCTTCGGTCTTTAGAAGCATACGAATAGAAGTTTCAATTGCATCTCAATTGATAGTGGGAAACTTGAAAAAAAAATTTAGAGCTACTGAAAAACTTTTTTCAAATTTCTCGGAACATAATGTGTACCGGTAAGCTTAAAAATAAAATTCAAAGTTTTATGGAGTGTGAATTATATACCGGTAAGTTTGAAAAAAAAATTCGGTATTTTAAAAAATTTTGCAATCCAATTACGACCAAAAAACTTGAATAAAAATGTAAGTGAAAATAAATTTTTTTAATATTTATATAAGGACAACAACGTAATTTCATTAAATTTATGGAGGTATGAGTATAAAAGTTGGAATAGAGAGTAAAATTTTCTAAATTTTATTATGCAGTTGGTGTTGTTTTATTTTTTTTTTCATATAACATTAATTATGTAATTCTAATTTTTACTCTGAATTAATAATAATGCTCCCAACAGTCTTTTATATATATATATATATATGTGTGTGTGTGAAATTTTTTGAAGTTTTTCCTAGTTTAAAATATAGTAAAAGTTCACATATTTTAATACTCTCTCCCAAATAAAATAAAACTGCCTTCCAAATAAAATAAAATCAAAGCAAAAAGGATTAAAAAAAATTGTACGTATTTTCTCCAAATTTTTCTTTTAGCTTATGAAAAAATCATACAACTTTTTTAATCTTATTTAATTATATTTAATTCTAGAAGGTTTGTATTGATTTTTTTTTTTTTTACATTTATGCCTTTAATTTTGGTTTTTGTGGAAATATGTCTATGGATATAAGTGGATCTCATCATTTTCCAATGTCATGCAGTGTAAGGTCATAAGTTGTATCACATGATGTGATTTTCAATTTAAAATCATGTCTTAAATTATGAAAATAAATAAATATAATTCTTAAAAGATCATAACAATTTAATTCATCAAACTTCTATAAAAACATAATAGTTCATCTACTAAATTAGTAAACTAATAAGTACATGAAATCAATAAACCAACCAAATAACACTTAGTAATATAAAGTTGAACGAGTTTGTAAGGTGTTAAATCAATAAACCAACCAAATCAATATACCAACTATTATTTTGAATATTTTTGTTGAAGTCAACATCCATCCTCACGTCCTACATTTTTATTTGAAACTTTCTTTAGAGTCACTACGCCAAAAATAGCCTTTTACAGCGCTTTTTTTAAGCCTTCTACAGCGCTTTTTCAAAAAAAAAAAGCGCTGTGGAATCGAGCGCTGTAAAAGATACAATAGCGCTTATAAAAAGCGCTGTAAAAGGCACCTTTTATAACGCGCGCTTATTATGCACCTTTTACAGCGCTTTTTATAACAAGCGCTGTAAAAGGCATACCTATAATTCATATATTTGGGGCACCTTTTACAGCGCTTGTTATAAAAAGCGCTCTAAAAGGCATACCCATAATTCATATATTTGGGGCACCTTTTACAGCGCTTTTTATAACAAACGCTGTAAAAGGCATACCCATAATTCATATTTTGGTATGCCTTTTACAGCGCTTTCTATAACAAGCGCTGTAAAAGGCATACCCATAATTCATATATTTGGGGCACCTTTTACAGCGCTTTTTATAACAAGCGCTGTAAAAGGCATACCCATAATTCATATTTTGGTATGCCTTTTACAGCGCTTTCTATAACAAGCGCTGTAAAAGGCATATTTTGGTATGCCTTTTACAGCGCTTTGTGGAAAAAGCGCTGTTATAGGTGTTATTTATTTTTTTTTTATATATATATTTTAAAAGCGCCTTTTAGCCTTTTATGGCATTTTTTTTATAAAGCGCTGTCTTTTATCTTTTTATCCAAAATTAGTTTGAACCAGTACGTTCACACAACACAACCATAACCAGTAATGTATAACATATTCATATGCATGTACCCTGTAACACAACCAGAACCAGAAACAGAACCAGAACCAGAACCAGAACCAGAATCTGTTAAAACAAAACATGATACATATACCCTATAACACAGTAATTTACAACATAAGTAACTAAATATACATTGAACCTAATTTACAACATATTCATATTCATGTTTATATACTGTCCTATGATCATATACATATAATAACTATGCACCATATAATATTCAGATCCCTTGCACAGCAGCATGCTATTTCCCAGAAAATCAAATAATTTTCATTTCAATCACATACTCACACCATTCCTCCTTTAATTCCATCAGATCTTCCTCAGAATATGATGGACTGGAATTTTCAAAGTACTGCAATATAAAAATTGAACATATTATATTAAGTTAGTATCAAATATATAGATACTTTATATATGAAAATCATATAATCAAAATATCGTACCGTTTTTGGGATAATAGTTTTATTGTTGTCAACAATCTCCTTCATGAATCTCAATACATAGTACCCACAATCGATGTTGTTTGTTTGACGAGGGCACTTTATTGGGATCCATGTAATATTATTAGACTTTTGCTTCGACACTATCGCACCTCTTTGAGATCGATAAACTTTTAAGGCACTATATAAATGGATAAATGTGATTATTTTAGCATGAACAAACACTTATTTATATATATGTGTAACAAAAATAAATGAATATTACTTACGTGTCGAACATAGTCTTTATTTCGGAGTGTTTGTTGTAATCGCCATGCACGGGATCCAAATAGTATATAACTTCAGAGACCGCATTGATTGCAAATAGCACCCAATGTGCCCTACAATAACAAAAAATTTGTTAAGCAATTTTGTTTATACACAACTAATAAATTAAATTCTCATCAATTAAAAAGATAAAATTACGTACCCTGAATTATATGGTGCGAAGAACAATTTTTCCTTTTCTTTATTTCCTAAAAACATATTCGTAATGTATTTATTTACATTTTCTTGATCGTGTTTCCACATGGACAGCTTATGCGGAGACAAGAATGAGTATTTATTTGACAATTTCCGCATGCACACGAACTTCTCATGCAAAAACCTTCAATTAAAATTTTAAAGAAGATTAATTACCAATATATTTAATTAATTACCAATAAATGCAATTAAAAGTATTTTTTACCTTATGTACAAGCACATCACAGTAGCACTGAGCTCCTTATGTTCGAGAAGTTCGTATACGTGCTCCTTGTCGAACAATTCCTCATACTCATCTCCGAATATATCTTTATTCATGTGTATCATGCGCGAATCGTCGCTGCTGCATAACTTGTTTTTTACTTGCTTGTCAAGATACGCCCCGTATTTACCAAGGGGTGGCTGACTTATTGTAGGAGCAGCAGCGACGGATTTCCCACGATCCAGTTTTTTTCTTGCTGCAAGTTTGGCAGCTTTATTGGGAGTTTTATTGGCCTCCGGCCTTTGTAATTTGTCAGCTCTAGTAACCTCCAATTTTTGAGGTTTGCTGCCTTTTTTTGGATGTGCGGGAGGTTTATTTATTTGGACCTACAAAAATGAGGTTAAATGTTAGTTTATTGAATCTTAAAAAATTGACAATTATCCAATAAATGTGACAAACCTTTTCGGGAGACGTAACTGATTCGTTTCTGGGAGGGCTTTTAACGAGGGCAACAAGGTTCATGGGCCATGCCACGTAACTACCAACAGCTTCGCCCAAAGTCTGCATATCAATGTCGTTGTCCGGTATCGGCAACGGTGCAGTTGGTTCGAAGGCAACAGTTGGCGATACTTTGACATGGCCCGCAGGAATCGGAGTATTGTGCAATACTTCTCCCAAAGTATTGTACAATTTACCTTTTCCCACCTTCCGATGAGTGGGCGATGACAAGTATAGGAAACATGAATGGACACCCTAAATCAATAGTTAAAACATAAGTACAATTAATATATAATATTGTTTAATGCATAAGTAATTACATAAGCAAGTAAGTAATTAATTACCTCGGGAATATTTTTCAAACCGACGTTGCAACTCCCGCTTTCACTCTCCATTTGTATTTCACCTTGGAGCTGATCCGGAAGTTGCTTGTCTTTATTCTTATTCACCAAGAGTTCCACTTGCTCAGATAGGATTCTGAGCTTCTCCAATACTTCCTCGTTGGAAGGTTTTTGGCGCTTCTCTTGAGGGAAAAAGCTTCTCGGAGTTACGCCAAATCCCTTCACCCTAACACGACCGGAATATTCAGGAACATTAAAAACTTTGCCCAGAATATCCCTACAAGTAGCCTTGTTGCCCTCTTCATGTTCAGAACTTTGTTCGATCGTCTCCTAAATTACATGTAACATTAAGTTCATTAGCATTTTTAAAATACAATATTAAAAAGTATTTAAGTGATAAATACAATATTAAAGTCATAATATACTTACACAAAGTTCTATTACTTTTTGAACATTTTCGTTATCAACCACTCCATCTTTATTTACCCGAGCTTCCTTCCACAAGATATGACGATCCAATGGTTGATCGGATTGGGTCTCTTGTCGCTATTTGTTAAAAAAAAAATATTAATTAGAAACTATAGGTTATAATACAAATTCCTTCAACCATTGATGTTAAATTGACTTACAAGGGTTTGGTCTAGCCGTGCATATCCCATACGTGATCTTCTGTATGGGTGCGTCGGGTTGCTTGCCCTCTCGCGATTTGCCTTACTAATATTCTATATAAAAAAATAGCAATTATGTTAAAATTTAAAATACGCTACGAATATGAATAATAAAACACACAAATGCAAATAAATTAATCACTTACGACAAATGCGGGGTCAGTACGTTTGGAAACAAATGCTTTCCATTCATCATTTGATATATAATGTTGATATATCTTTGGAGGTTC
Organism: Cicer bijugum; assembly: GCA_037974875.1. Taxonomy (NCBI): domain Eukaryota; kingdom Viridiplantae; phylum Streptophyta; class Magnoliopsida; order Fabales; family Fabaceae; genus Cicer; species Cicer bijugum. The sequence continues at coordinate 3,909,096 of JBBPBT010000240.1, read as the reverse complement.
AGCACTTGTGTTTCCTTCTCTATCTTTTATATAGAAATTTGAGAGATGCGATCTAAATCCCCGATGGATTTTTCCCGCAACTCTCAAAACGTAATTCTTTCGTCCTTCATCAAGGACAAAAGTTGTCTGCAATGAAAAAAATCATAAGTAAAGTATTTCAATGAAAATATTTATAAATGACAAAGATTGAATCAAAAAATTTACTTGGATATCATTCCATATGATATCTTTGGCATCCTTCAACGCCTTATCTCTCCAATCGTCAATGGTAACAGGAATATTTTGTCGAACAACAGCCCCAATGTAACTTACAAACATTGCGCTGTTGGGGTCAATTGGCTGACCACTTTCATTCCAGCCAACCTAATAAACTCATATAGTAAGTACATGCTATTAAAAAAAGCTAAACAAATACACAGCAAACAGAGTATAGTATAGTATAACCTCAAACTTCGTGCCATTGCTCCTTGCTTTGATCACCTTTTGCATTATAGTTGCACCACGTTTGACTTCATTTTCATAAGCCTTAGAGGTGTCAACTTCTTCATTTTGACATTCTATTTCTTTGTTTGTATCCATTTAACTACAACAAGTTCAACATGCAGTTTAATATAACATCAACAAGCTCAACATGCATCATGCATTATTCTAAACAACCTCAACATGTATCAGTATATATATTTTAAACAAGCTCAACATGCATTTTAATCATTACAAAAAATAAATAACAACAATACCTGAATAATGGTTGGAAGAAAGATGAAATGCGAAGAAAAGAGCGAACACAGAAATTTGTTAAGCAATAAGGTTCACAGAAAAACGTTTTGAAGAAATACGTAATGAGGGTTACGTATTTCAATGAAAATATCAGGTTCGAAATGATCTTGGATGGAAATAAGGTTCGAAATGAAGGAGAGGATCGTGGAAAAACAGTTTGTAATGGACGGGATTATAGGGTTTGCAAAAGAAGAGAAGAACGATGAAGGTTTCAAGGATAGTGTAGTTTACGTAAAGAAGAGGAAACTGAAGAGGTTAATATATATATAACCCTTTTACAGCGCTTTTTTATAACCCTTTTACAGCGCTTTTACAAAGAGCGCTCTAAAAGGCCTAATCCTTTTACAGCGCTTGTTAAAAAAGCGCTCTAAAAAGCGTCCTTACAGCGCTTGTTTGTTAAAGCCTTTTACAGCGCTTCCTCAAAGAAGCGCTGTAAAAGACATCCTTATTAAAATTTTTAAAAGGCTCTTTTACAGCGCTTTTATCCACAAGCGCTGTAAACGACCTCATTGTCTTTTAAAAAATCATTTTACAGCGCTTCCTCAAAGAAGCGCTGTAAAAGACATCCTTATTTAAATTTTTAAAAGGCCTTTTACAGCGCTTTTGTCAACAAGCGCTGTAAAAGGCCTTATTATGTTACTTTTTTGTTTTGCTATGTTATTTTTTAAACAAGCTCTGCAAAACCCACCAAGCTCTCTTCCTCTTCACCAAACTCCACCTCAAAGTCCTTTTATGCATCTTCTTCGCAAACATCAAAGCTTACTCTTTCAATCTCCACCTCAACACCCTTTTTATCTCTTTACATTCCCTTTCATTCTTAAATCGTAACTTGATCTTCAGGTTCATCAAAGCGAAAATTGGGTTTGTTAACAATGGGTCTGATGTTTTTTGTTAACAATGTGTTTGATGTTTTTGTTAATAATGGGTCTGATGTTTATGTTAACAATGTATTTTTGGGGATTCCCATGATGCGTACAAGGTGTTTGAAGAAAATCCTGTTAGAGAAAGTCATGTTAGCTATCTGATGAATATTAAGCACTAAGTAAAATAAAATAAAGAGACATTTTACAGCGCTTATGTGAACAAGCGCTGTAAAAGGTCTATTTATTTTATTTTACTTAGTGCTTTTTAAAGGCTTGTCACACTTGGGTTCGAATCTGAATTAAGTGAACTTCGTATATGTAAGCGTTTGTAAATCACATGATCCTTTTACAGCGCTTATCCACACAAGCACTGTAAAAGGCTTTTGTTATTTACAAACGCTTACATATACGAAGTTCACTTAATTCAGATTCGAACCCAAGTGTGACAAGCCTTTAAAAGGCTAATATAAAATAAAATAAATAGACCTTTTACAGCGCTTGTGTGAACAAGCGCTGTAAAATGTCTCTTTATTTTATTTTACTTAGTGCCTTTTAAACTCTTGTACACTTGGAGGGCCTCGGTTCGAATCTGAATTAAGTGAACTTCGTAAATGTAAGCGTTTGTAAATCACATGATCCTTTTACAGCGCTTATCCACACAAGCGCTGTAAAAGGCTTTTGTTATTTACAAACGCTTACATATACGAAGTTCACTTAATTCAGATTCGAACCCAAGTGTGACAAGCCTTTAAAAGGCTAATATAAAATAAAATAAATAGACCTTTTACAGCGCTTGTGTGAACAAGCGCTGTAAAATGTCTCTTTATTTTATTTTACTTAGTGCCTTTTAAACCCTTGTACACTTGGAGGGCCTCGGTTCGAATCTGAATTAAGTGAACTTCGTAAATGTAAGCGTTTGTAAATTACATGAGCCTTTTACAGCGCTTGTTCACATAAGCGCTGTAGAAGGTCTCTTTATTTTATTTTTGAAGGGCCTTTTACAGCGCTTGTTCACATAAGCGCTGTAAAAGTTCTCTTTATTTTATTTTTTATAGGGCCTTTTACAGCGCTTTGTTAGGAGAGCGCTGTAAAACGTCTCCACCCTTTCAATTTGAATTTGAATTAATTAGAGTCTAATTTGAACGCTGAAATTGTTCTAACATGGGAGGAATCAGCCTTCTTACTATTTTCTTCATTTTACCACCATTTTCTCAATTCTATACACTCTCTTACTATTTATAAGTAAAAATGGTTATTAATATTCATTCATTTGAATTTGTATGCTAATATTTCAATTAAGTCACCTAAATTACATTAACGAAAATTTGGTGAGAAAGTATTATCCTCCCACCCATAATTCAGATTACAATACTTCAGATTACAACAATTAAACATGTACATTTCAATAATTCAGATTATAATACTTCAGATTACAACAATTAAACATGTACATTAAGATGCCCTTCTTCTTTTCCTGGTGGGATTCGAATCTGTTTGTCCATTTACAATACGAAACGATGGATTAATCCAAATTCCCTCATCATGATCATCTCTAAGATATAAACCATCATCAGTTGAATCAATTTCATGTGGTTGTTGTGATGTTGCAAATAAAAGATCATTACCAACATCTTCATCATTGTTGTTATCATCACTTATTTTATTGGTCGATAGGACAACAAACCATTTATCATCAGAAGGATCGGCGACATAAAACACTTGTTGAGCTTGCAACGCTAAAATAAAAGGCTCGTCTTTGTATCCCACCCTATTAAAATCCACAAGCAAGAATCCTGACTCATCAATCCGAACGCCATTATTATTATCGACCCACTTGCAACCAAATATGGGAACACGAAATATTGTGTAGTCTAACTCCCATATGCGCTCGATAACCCAAAAATATGATAGATTTGCATATATTGGGTTTTTGTCTTTTGCACTGGAGACATGCATCGCTTCAGCTACGAGAGTGACTCCACTGTTTTGCATAGTGGTCTGATCATCTTGTTCTTTGGTATAAAATGTGTAGCCGTTAATAACATAACCAGTGTAAGAAAAGACATGTAAGCTCGGACCATTTGCTAGCCACCTCAACCTCTGTGAAATTGATCCGGGGTCTATATCAAATTTTGACTTTATGTGATTTTTTAACCATGTTATAAAACTTCGATTGTGCTCTCGAGTTATCCAATTTTGATTCCTATTCATGTTTAAACGAGCTAACTGATCCATGTGTATTGTAACATACGGTTGAACCTCATCATCATTGTGCAGAACATACAATTGTGCCTGCTCCCATTCTGTCCTTGATATAGTCAGCAGTCTCCTTCCAATTATCCCTTCTCCTGATATTCTTCCCGAATGACGAGACATGGGAAGCCCTATGGATTCAACATTGGACAGATATTCAGTACAAAATTCAGCAGCCTCTTCCACAATGTATCGTTCAGCAATACAACCTTCTGGTCGACTTCTACTTTTTACGTACCCTTTTAATATTTTCATATATCGTTCAATCGGATACATCCATCTCATATAAGCTGGCCCACAAAGTTGTGTCTCCTTAACCAGATGATCAGTAAGGTGAACCATTATATCAAAAAACGATGGTGGGAAATACATTTCAAGCTCACACAAAGTAACAACAATTTCCCTCTGCAATGTCGGTAATTTCTGAGGGTCGATCACTTTACTACAAATTTCCCTGAAGAAGAAACATAATCTAGTCAAGGCTAGTCGAACTTTTTCAGGTAAAATGGAACGTATACCTATTGGTAGCAAATGCTCCATTAGAATGTGATAATCATGGGTCTTCAAACCTTTTAACTTGAGGTCTTTCATACAAACCAAACTTTTAATGTTCGAAGAGTATCCTTCTGGAACTTTAACTTCGTGTAGAAATTTACATAAAACAATTTTTTCCTTTCTAGATAGAGTATGAGCGGCTGGAGGTAGATATGTGCGATTTCCTTTCTTTACTGGAGCCAATTCATTTCTTATTCCCATATCGACCAAGTCCAATCTTGCGTTGATGCCATCTTTAGACTTTCTTGGAACATTGAGTAACGTACCAATAACACTATCAAATACATTTTTTTCAATATGCATCACATCAAGGAAATGTCTTATATACAATGACTTCCAATATGGCAATTCAAAGAAAATTGACCTTTTCTTCCACCCAGTTTTGACCAACTCTCCCGCAAAAGGTTTGCCAAATTTATTGGTCAAACCTTGTACTTTTTCAAGTATTTGATATCCAGTCGGTGCTGAAGGAGCTTTACCTTCCTCTGATTTTCCATTAAATGCATTTCTCCACCAACGATACTGATGACTATAAGGTAAAAATCTACGATGTCCAAGAAACACATTCTTCTTACAATGTTTCAACCGCATCCAATTTGTACTCTCTTCACATATAGGACATGCACACTGACCTTTAATGCTATATCCTGATAAATTACCATATGCTGGAAAATCATTAATTGTGTCGAACAACATAGCCCTCAAATTGAAACATTCTTTCTTATACCCATCATAAACTTCCACACCTGTCTCCCACATACGTTTTAAATCTTCGATTAGAGGAGTCAAGTATACGTCGATATCATTCCCCGGTTGTTTGGGTCCAGAAATTAACAGAGACAACATCATAAACTTACGCTTCATACATAACCATGGAGGTAGGTTATATATTACCAAAATCACAGGCCACGTGCTGTGTGAGATGCTTTGAAGACCATGTGGATTCATTCCATCAGTAGAAAGTGCAAGTCTTAGATTTCTTGACTCCATCCCGAATTCAGGATAGTCGTGATCAATTTTTGCCCATTGTGGGGAATCTGCAGGGTGTCGAAACATTCCATCTTTAATTCTTTCATCTGCATGCCATGTCAAGTGTTTTGAATCTTCTTCACTGCGATACATGCGCCTAAATCTTGGTATTATAGGAAAATACCACACAACTTTTGCTGGAGTAGATTCTTTCTTCTTATATCGAGAGACATTGCATTTCGGACACGCCTTAAGTAGTTCATATTCATTTCGAAATAAAATGCAATCATTAGGACACACATGAATCCTTTCGTAACTCATGCCAATAGAACACAAAATCCGTTTAGCCTCGTAGGTTCGACTGGGAAGTTCATTATCATCTGGCAACATATCTTTTATGAGTGTTAATAATTCTGTAAAGCTTTTATCAGACCATCCATTACTCGCTTTTAAGTTGTACAACTTTAATATCGCCGACAGTCTTGTGAATTTAGTACAACCATTATATAATTCTTTCTCTGCATCACTCAACAAACTTTCAAACATTTTAGGACAATCTCGAAGATCTTCTTCAACTGCTTTTGCGATCTCATCAACTCGGTCCGGCTCATATGTATCTGTATCGAAGTCAGTTGAAGCATATGTCGAACTATTCTCAAAATTAATGTTTCCTTTTTTTTTCTCACCATGTCTTATCCAACATGTGTAGCTTTGATCAATTCCATTACATACTAGATGTCCTTCTAATTCATCTTCTCTAACACGTTTTCCAAAACAACATTTTAAACAAGGACAAACTACTCTATTTGGATCTTTTGCATTCTTCACTGCAAACTTAACAAATTCCTTCACTCCAATTTCATACTCTTTTGACAATCGATTGGCTGACATCCATTTCCTATCCATATTATACCACCTATATAAATGCAGTTACAAAACTAATAAGCTTTCAATACTGAACTAATAAACTAATAAACTAATAAACTAATAAGCTTTCAATACAAAACATATCAACACGTTTCAAAACAGAACAAATCATGTCATATGAGTTTTTGCCAATTTTTGACAATTTCAAAACATAACAGATCATGTGGTATATATAATATGAATTATTCAATTGTTCATGAGAAATAATGTTGTTTTGGATCATGATAACAGATAATGTTGTTTTTGACAATTTCAAAACATAACAGATCATGTTTTTTCTCATGAACAATTGAAGAGATTTAAAACATGCATAACAGATCATGTGTAGAAGAGATTTAAAACAATTGAAGAGATTTTTTGACAAAAACAAATTAAAAAATACCTGAGACAACGTAGATGGCTGCACAGTACGTAGAGGATATTAGGGTTTTGAAAGATCTAGAGGATATGATATGAGGGTTTCCAACGTATATAATTATTTGAATTATGCATTTTACAGCGCTTGTGAAAAAAGCGCTGTAATAGGTAGTTAAATTCAATGAAAGCGCATGTATTTTACAGCGCTTGTAGAAAAAGCGCTGTAATAGATAGTTCAAAAAATTGAAAGCGCATGCATTTTACAGCGCTTGTGGGAAAAGCGTTGTAAAATAATACGCGAAAGCGCTTCATTTTACAGCGCTTTTTTGACAAGCGCTGTAAAAGCCTTATAGCGTTATGCGCAAACATTATAATACATACAACAGCGCTTCTTTTACAGCGCTTGTCAGTCAAAGCGCTGTAAAAGGATCCGTTATTTTTAAAATATATTTTCAACAGCGCTTGTGTATAGCAAGCGCTGTAAAAGGGGCGCTGTAAAAGACAATTTTTGGCGTAGTGAGTTTCCAACTTACCCATGATTAATTTCTATTTTAATCATGCATGAATACGAAAGAATAGGTGGCGGTATAGTAGTTTAAATGGTTTACTCGTGTGTTAATCAATTTATTTGTTTAGTTAAAGGATTAAAATGTTGTTTTTTCGAATCAATTTATTTGCTTAGTTAGAGGATTAAAATGTTGTTTTTTATGACACTTTAGATGCTATATTGATGTATTTTTATAGTTTTATAGCTAAATAATTAAAAATGGTAAAATTAACAAACATCCAAGATATTGATATAGATAATTTGAACTTACTAAAATTGTATTATAAAAATTGCAATTAAAAATTAACTGAAAAATACAAGATATTGAAGTTTGATATATAATTAAGACAAAAAAAAGTTGAAAATGTTTCAAAATGTCAAACACCAAATAAGAGCCTTTTCAGCCCTAAAAGAACACAATACAAAGAGTTTTTAATCCATATATTTTTGGTGCATTCCATGGCAGGCAAAGAGTCTTGCATCCCTTAAATAATACAAAGTATGTATAAAATGTAATTAGTATGTAAAGTGATAAAACGAAGAAGGAAAAAGAGAAAAAGAAAAAAAAATGCAATGTCAACCAATAAAAAATATCAACTCTACTATACATAAAATACTATATTCTGAAAATATTTTAAAAGGAGCAAAGTACCCTTTATTCTTATTGTGGAATGGTGAGACAATGAAAGATTTTCGAATTCTTGCAAATGAAAAAAAAAATATATATGTAATAATAAGATGTGTTTGTGTAGTTTGTAATTTAAAAAACTGTGTATGGTGTTCATTCAATTGATCAGTTTTAAAATCAAGCATTAAACTCCAAAATCTATTATAATAAGCTCCAAATCCAATCATATATATGTGAGTCTTTGTGCTAATAAAATGTTATCTATTTTGTTGGCTTTAATTATGGCAATTTAAGATCAATCGTTCGTTGATTTATTGCATATTTTAGAGATGCAACACAATATATTATCAACAAAAAAAATTAATTGGTAAGGAGTTCAAAGATATATACGAATATAATATTTATTGTCAGC
>JBBPBT010000240.1:3833611-3868462 GCA_037974875.1 Cicer bijugum | reverse complement strand
TGTTATAAATTTTGGATTTCGTTTTTGAAATAAAAATTTTGAATTTAAATTTTTTTTATTAAATAATTAAATAGTTCAAGATTAATGATTACAGTTACTCTTTAATAATAATAATAATAATAATAATATTAATAATAGTTTGAATGTTTATAAATCCTAAACTCTAAACCCTAAAAAGAATCACAATATGTATCTTATTTACTTAATTATAAAATGTAAAATATTATTTAGTCTTAAAGTTATACTGTTAATTAATTATTATTAATAATTTTAATTTATTTAGGGTTGATAATATTAATATGAATCCATAATTATGCTACCAATTAATTTAATATATAGTTAATCAAGTAAAGAAGATAAATAAGAAAACAATTAAATGGTAAGTTGTTATTTTGTGAGTAACTACGGAGGCCATTAATAAATATGTAGTAGTGAATCTCAGCTGATGACGAAAGTGATGAGATGAATAATTTCGATGGTAAGTTATAAGCAGAAATGTGAATTGTTGTAAATTTATTTGTCAAAAAATTAATATAAAAATATAAAAAAAGAAAGTGATACAAATATTTATTTGTGGAAAGAAAGAATGTATTACCAACAGACTATATTTGTTAAACATGTATACAATCTGTTATTAATAAGTCTTAACAATACATAACAACAACTGTAAGTTATATGTAAAAGCCAAAGGGCTGAACTTTAACAGATGCACACTACTTAATAATCATGCTGAAGTTTATTGGATATCAGCATCATGTATCATAGGCATATTGTTGGTGCTTTTGTCAGAAAGTGGTGCTTCTAAGATGGAGTTGCGTGCCTACTATATGTTCACATGAACTCGTGAACACTTGAACAAAACAACATGTAACTTTGTTATGTCAATGAAATTCAAAAATGATAACCTGCAATGATAAAGAAAACTGATTATCAAATTGTCCTTGGACAAAATATTTGAGAATCATAAATTGAATCAAAAGAATTATATATTTCTTCCACCACATGAGACTTACATTCTTCCAGGAGTGGTTGCTGCATTTTAATTTTAAAGTATCAAGGTTATCAATTATCCAAGGTCGAGGGAGAAGATTTTCACAAGTAGATGAAAATGACGCCACATCCCTAGCGAAAACCTCTGCAAACTTGAAGAAATTGATTGAAGAAAAAAGTAAGACATAAACTATAGCTACTTGGAAAATATCCTCCAACCTTTAGCATATGATTTTAATAAACATGTGTCTTCTAGTATGCAAATAAAATCATTTTTAGGTAAGATTCCCAAACAATATGTCAACTATGTTTGAATACTTGGATGATAGATCACAAAAGGGAAAAATAAGACTGACAATTGACAAACAACTATCCAGGAGTTTACATGGAAGTAAACGACCACTCATATCACCCTCTATATGTTCGCTAATATGCATAAGGTGTGTGTTGAGAATTTGTATACAAATAAGTTTAGTTTTAAGTAACCCAATGAAAAACATCAGTGAAACTAACCAAGAATGAAGTAGGCTGCAAGCATTCCTCCATGTTGACGTCTAAGGGCAGTCTTGTTTCTGCAGTGAATATAACATTCCCATTTTGTCATATAATTCTAATAAATTAAAGAATGAAAATTATCAATTTGTAAAATGAAAATTGAAGGATATATAGACAAAGAGTTGAGTATAATTGAAATCCAAATGTAGCAGCCAACAACCAAATGACATGTAAACACCAAAATAACTATAATAAAAAAATGATTGGTTTTTAAAATATTTGTAAAATATATAAATGTTCAGTGAACATTCAGTAACAGATTGTATACAAATCTTGTTGTGTTACCTGCACAATCATGTAAACAAACAACTAAAGAATCTCTTTGTACACAATATTTAAGACCTTGTTTTCACTGGGCTGCTCATCATCGTTACTAAGAATATGTAATCCATTTCGATTGGTTACTCTCGAGATGGCGACATACAATTGTCCATGAGTAAATACTTGTTTTGGCAAATATAATCCAACGTGCTTCAACGATTGTCCTTGACTTTTATTTATTATCATGGAAAAACATAATGATATAGGATACTATCTTCGATTAAGAATAAAAGGCCAATTGGATTCTGAAGGAGACAAAGATATTCTTGGAATGAGAACTTTATCTCCAACGATAGATCCACTCAACACCTCTCCTTCCACAAACCATTTTCCAAGTTGTGTAATTTTCATTCTTGTACCATTACATAGCCCAGCTCCTTGATTCAAATTTCTCATTAACATAACTACTGCTCCTTTTTTAAGCCTTAAAATATGTGACGGCAAACCCGAAAATTTGAGTGTATTCAAAAACTCAGTAGGGTAAAGAAGATCTTGATCTTGAACATTGAAATTTGCCTTACAAATTGAGTCTGATGATAAATATATCATTTCTTCACTTGTGAAATTATTCAAAATGCGTTGATTTATATCATCAACTATTTCATTTGTAGGTGTCAAGATAGCCCGCGACACAAGGTAATTTGTGTCCCCAATGTGGCTATTTAAATTTGGATAAATAGCGTCAACTATAGATTGAAAATCATCATGTGATTTTGGGAGTATCAAGTTTTGTTCTATTGATATCCATGATTCTCCGATATCTGAGCATTGTTTTCCATCACCTACATCAAGTATCCAATCTACAAAGTTTTGCATTGCATCTTTTGAGATTGAGTCCAACTCATTTGATTGTAGACGCATATTTTGACGTAGCAAATGAACCTCACATGAATTCCAAAGGTATGAATTTTTTATGCAAGCTTGGATCATATCATGCCTATCACCTTTTCGAACTACAGGTAAAATCTGACGAAAGTCACCACCCAATACAGTAGTTATTCCACCAAATGGTTTCAAACCGTAGTCTTCTTTGATTCCTTTCATAATATCACGAAGTGATCGATCTACTGCCACAAAGCAATATTTGTTGGCCATGGGTGCCTCATCCCAAATAATTAAAGATGTATGCATAATTAATTCAGCAAGATGTGTGCCTTTATTGATTGAACATGTTGAAGCCTCATTTGGATTCAAAGGTAATTGAAATCTTGAATGTGCAGTTCGGCCACCCGGTAGTAATAGAGCAGCAATGCCAGAAGTTGCAACAGCTAGAACAATCTTACCTTCTGATCTTAATTTTGCAAGTAGTGTTCGCCAAAGGTAAGTTTTGCCCGTTCCACCAGAACCATACACAAACAATAACTTTCCCAAGTTCAAGGTAATTGATTGAAGCACAAAATCATGAATTGCCTTTTGATCTGAATTAAGACCGTGTAGCAACTAAGAGTATTCTTCATACATTTTTAACATACCATAATTTAGCTCCTCCGTAATAAGACGGTTGTTCACTTCCTCAATTACATTGCTATTGGGAATGGACATTCCTTTGTAATCTTCCAAATACTTGCCGACCTTTCTAAGATGTTTTTGTATCTCTGAAAGCGCATAATTTTTTAATTGGTCATCTGACAAATGGAGGTCGGGGAAGTTTAGCAGTCGGCGTTGCCTGTATAAAATATCTTCAGAAAGTAACTTCGAATTAGATTCCCAAAGCAAACCTGGATTAATAATAGTACAATTCAATAAAATTGTTGAGAAGAGCTGGCGTAGTTGAATTCCAATACCCCATGCCGCTGCTTCTTTAATACAATCATCAAATTCTTTATCATCCTCTAGTAAACCAAGTGCATAACATGTGTTCTTATAAGTTAGATGTACAAACCCATTAACAGTTTTAATATATTCAAATGATCGACTGCCTCATACTTTGTTTAAGAGCATTCGTAAATAAAATTTTTCTCCACTTGTGGGAGGAACATAATATATTCTTCCAACACACCTTCCATTTTTCCGTCTGGTCCACTTTTTGCTAGTCTTGTTCCAAACATATTTAGTAGGAAATTCTGCATATGTTAGTTGTCGAGCTTCCATGTCTACAGAGTTCATTTTCATCCACTCTGTGAACATCGTGGTTTCAATTCCCTCTCTATTTAAAATGGTAGAAATACGCATGGATTCTGGAAAATATATTGTTTGCTGCCCATGGAGGTGAAAGGAAAGGCGTTCGATTGTTGGTTCTCTAAAAAAAATATTAAACTTGAAAATTCTCCACGAAGCCTCTAATGGAGAAATATATCTACAATCACGATACTCTTTAATTTCATCACGAAAGTGCATTGAACTTGTTGAACTGTTATCAAAGTTTTCTACATTAGAGATGATTGCTCTAACTTGATCAGGACCTTTGTTGATATATTTGAAAAGATATTTAATTGATCTAGAACGATTGCAAAGCTCAACATTAATATGGGCATCATATTTTATCAAAAGATGTCTATTGTATGTGACCACATACCGACTATGAAGTTGGCTACCATTCTTCAAGATATATCGACCACCATTTTGTCGCATATATATAGGGAACCCATCTTCATCTATTGATGTTTTATCATGAAATCTCTTTGGATAGTGCTTCACACATTTTCCATTAACCATACATGGAGATTTTTTATTTAAAATACCACATGGTCCATGTATCATAAATCGTTCAACTGCACTAAAAGTAAGAGGGTCAATATCTTTATCCGGAATTTTTGCGGATATGGTATTATCAATCTTAGATGGTGTTTGTATTTTATCTTCAGAATGTAAGAACACTTATATGTGTGCATGCGGCAAACCTCTTTTTTGAAATTCAACAGTGTACACAACTATTAAAAAAAAGAAACACATAATTAAAAAGAAATTACATGTACTTATACTGAAACTTATACAAATTGTGTGTAAAATTGATTCAACTCATTTTTATACTTAGATTTATATTTATGTGACACATATTCAATGAAAGGAATATAGAAAAAGCATACTTAATTTCTAATTTTTGCTTTCATTTTCTGTATCATTTTTTACCAGTTTCATTATTATAGAAAAATCTCTTATTTTGTCTTGCATTTGTCATTGTTGCATGTATATCTCAACTTGTGTCCTCGTCTATATGGGCTTATCTCTATTTATGCAAAATCATTTTTCCAATTGAGCCACAATATAGTTAAGAGAAAAGAAAAAAGTAGTCAAAGACTAAATGAATTAAAATTGTGACAAAATATATTACCTGTTGTGACTTTACCAAATATTTATTGACGTTTAATATCATTGATTAGCTCCCATAACTTAATAGAGAAAACACGACTAATGATGTCGGGTCTGTCATCACTTTTTTGTCCTTCAACAGTTTCAAGGAAAAATTGTATTTCTGGCCATTTTGGGTTGCATGTGAATGTTAAAAATAGGCCGGGATATCCAGCATATCGACATATAGCCATTGCATCCTGAGTATGATTTCAATTGTTAGTTATTGACTTAAAAAATATTGGATATAATTTATTGTCGGGTGATGTCTCAGACATGTATGCAAAGCTATGAAAATAAGCAACACTACTGAATATAATAGTTGTTTAAATAAATATCATGCAAAAACAAAAAAACTTATTGTAGAACTACAAGTTACAACAATTCATACAATGTTGTTATAAACAATGTTTTAGAAGGGTCACGTCCTGTTTGTAGCGCATGCTAGCACATAAATGGGAAAAATGATTGTCAATTTAGAGAGATGTTTATAAAATTCAGATATATGCATCGTAAGTATAGTCTAAGAATAGCATGAAAGGGGATTTATTTGAAAGAAAAATATATTGGAAGTCACAAAGATTTGTTGGGTATGTATATAACGCATGACTAAAAATAGATCCTGAAATAATTATCTACCTGGTAATTTTGAACACGATATCATGGTCCACCAGTATAAGATGATGGAAGAATTGTCATTCTACCAACCGAATTTGTTAGGACATCTCCTTGATTAATAGCATCTCTCAATCCATTATATAGTTCTGCACGCAATTGCTTTTGATTCTTTCTAATCCAATTGATTCTAACTTCTTCGATCGAAGCATAAGCATCCACCATGTACTGTTGGAACAAACGCCCACTCCGTAACAATGTTTGTGCCTCTCCAGCTCGTTGTTGCAAGCGAAAAGAATAATATTGTCTCATAGTAACTTTTTTTCGCTTGTAACAACTCCATGTTTCTAGATTTCGATGACTTATACCAATCCTATAACCATCTTCTCCATATAGAAATAATAATGGGTATTGTAGTGCCATGAAACTTGGGTGCAATTCTGTAATTCTCTGAAGACCAATTGTTTTGTGTTCAACAATTATATCATGATGACTTTCTTCATTTGAGCTTTCATCAACTAAAAGCGCAACAACTTCTGAGCAAGAGGGCAGGTGATTTTGTCTCCCATCAGTCAACCTATTGCTAAGCAATCTTAGTTTCAATTCTACGACATCACGGTGATCATATTTATCTCTGACAAACCTAAATGATTTTACCAAGACATTGTGATTGTCCAACATATGCAAAATGTCTGTTACCAGTTTCTCTTGAAGAAGATTATTTTCGTTATCACCTTGGATAAAACCTAATCTATTTGAGATCTCATTTTCGGTGTCATGTATATAAAGTTGTGCAAATTTTGGCCTTTCTCCATTCTCAGGGCATAAAGAGCCAAGTAGGTGGTAGGTCTGTCCATTTATTCGAAAGACATAAGGGCCGCCCTGTTTGTTGATTTCATAGTCAATTTTTCCACCCATAGATGTAAAAGCAAAAGCCGCATTATAAATTCTAATGTTAAGACGGAAATTTTTTGCTGCACTATCTCCACCATAATCAAGCAAGTGATAAAGCAAAGTTGGTGGAAATTTTAGTAACGGAAGTTGCACCCGACCTTCCATGCAACATGTAGAAAACTTTGGATTTGAGGGTGTTTACTCTTTTCCGTTCTTTCTTCGTACCAATGAAGAGCTCCACAAAATTCACAAACACACGCCGGTCTTCCAAAATTCCAAGTTTCAATAATGGAAGCTAATAAAGAAAATAAATATTTTTAGAACCCAAACCATATAAAGACATCAAACATCAATAAATCTTACCAATCCTTTTGTTAAAATAATGATTAAAATATTTTACAAGTTACCTGTTTGTCTACGGGTGGCATTGGAAATTGTAGATGTTGACGGATTAAGTTGGGAAGTTTGTCTAACGGTGACTGTAAAAGGACATAAATGGAACAAATTACAGGATACTTTGGAGGTAAGTAATTTCATTCATATACAATAAAATTCTTGGCACATTTGTTGAGTAAAGACCTTAATTGGATTTGGAAATTAATGGAAGCTAATAAATAAAATAAATATTTTTAAAATGCAAACAATATAAAGACACCAAACATCAATAAATATTACCAATCCTTTTGTCTAAAATAATGATTAAAATATTTTACAAGTTATCTGTCTGTCTACGGGTGGCATTGGAAATTGTAGATGTTGACGGAATAAGTTGGGAATTTTGTCTAACGGAGACTGTAAAAGACATAAATGGAACAAATTACAGGATATTTTGGAGGTAAATAATTTCATTCATATACATTAAAATTATTGGCACATTTGTTGAGTAAAGACCTTAATTGGATTTCGAAATTATATTCCTTGCTTCTTCAGATTGAGCATGTTGTGACGAAATTTCAAATAAGCTAAATAAAATGTAGGAATCATATTTACAAAATACATTATGCACACCTTTATTTTCAACAGAGGCAGAATTCCTTTTCAAATGAAGCAATTGTTTTCTTTTAAACCTTGCAAGTCGACACCGGACAAGTTTTTACAAGCGGTCTTCATCAACCTCTACAAACATATATTACATTTCATCATTGGAAACAAAGAAAACTTCATGTAGTAGGTGACTGGATTCCTATCACCAATCATGTACCCATCCCTAAATTTCTATGAGCATGTTGTGATGAAATTTCAAATAAGCTAAATAAAATGTAGGAATCATATTTACAAAATATATTATGCACACATTTATTTTCAACAGAGGCAGAATTCCTTTTCAAATGAAGCAATTGTTTTCTTTTAAACCTTGCATGTCGACACCGGACAAGTTTTTCCAAGCGGTCTTCATCAACCTCTACAAACATATATTACATTTCATCATTGGAAACAAAGAAAACTTCATGTAGTAGGTGACTGGATTCCTATCTCCAATCATGTACCCATCTCTAAATTTCTATAAGAAAGACTAACTATTTTAGCACAAACTCTTGAAAACTATAACAAATTCTTGACAAAATTTTGACATTGTTTTTTAATGAGCCTAAAAATGATTTTTGCAATTGCGTAGTGAATTTTAAAAAACAAAACAATGTCGACACTCGCTTGTGCACGGATGGATCATAAATTTCTTTTAGCTTCTCCTTTAAGTTGTTTTGTGATATATATATGGTCACAAAAAGTAAAGAGGTGATATGATGTGCATGAAGGGTTCCAATAGGAAAATGCTGTTAAACTTTTTTTGATTTAAATATAATTTTATTCTTTTATTTTTTGTTTGATATTTGTTTCGGTCATTTATTTATTTTGTATTTATTTTGATCATTTATCTTATAAGTGGTATTTTTTAATTTTTTTTTTATCATAACTCTTTCAAACAGTAGTATAATTATTAAAATCAAATTTTAAATCAGTTGTAAAGTTAAATGTACAATCTTAATAAAGATGAATAAAAATATATTAAACTATAATAAATATTTTTCATTTTAAAGAATCTAAATATGTTTCAAAATATAAAAGAAGAATGCAGGAATTTGATGGAAAGAAGGTCATGAAAGATATTATATATGACATGCAACCATACAATTGGAAATCGAAGTACCCAAAGAAACAAAAAATCAAGGCATCTTTAAATTTAAATCATAAGAACAAAATAGAATAACTACCATTATTTGTAGTATTGTTAGGGAAGGTGGAGAACAAAATAGAATAACTGCATTATTCGTAGACGCCGTTCTTGAGCTTCTGAATTAAAAATAAAAAGTGTGTATAAGATCAAAAAAAAAGTTAGCATAGTGAAAATGAGAATGTCATCTTCAAAAGTCATTAGTTAAAATCATACGAAGCTTGTCAAGCAGGTCTTGAAGACACATAATTTGCGTTCCTCCTCTCCTTACCACCATTTTCATTCGTCGCTTTAACCTAGCTATTTTTTTCATAAGTTTATTGTGGGCATCAGGATTAAAGACAAAACCTATTTTGTTTCTCATCACAAAATATTCTAAGAAATTCAGATATTCAAGTGTTTATTTGGAGGGATTGACAACATCCTTTTTTCAATAAGTTGGAATCATTATTAAGTATCCCTTATTTTGTTTTATTGTTTGACAATATTTTGGTTGTAACAGCTGAATTAAGAGCCTAGTAAAATCATTCAATTCAAAATTAGATTGAGCAATAGAGGGAGGATTGACAACACCCTTTTAATTTAAGTTGGAGTAATTATTAAAGATCCCTTATTTTGTTTGATTGTTTTGACAATATTTTCATTAATTGTCCCTTATTTTAAAAATATTCTCATTCAAACAAAATAAATTCAAACAAAATAAATGCAAAAAAAAAGGGATATTGCTCACTCTAATTCTGAATGCAACATTTACTTTCTAAAATATCAACATTGAACCATATCATATATAGCATATATAATATAAATATAAGTCAAGAATGAAATCAGCAATAATTAGAGGGCTTTTAAAAAACAAATGACATACTACTTTTGGGGTATCTTTTAAGTAGAGTCGGTTGCGGTATTTTTAGAGCAGCTTCATTGAAGTTGCCCTGATCATAGGTTTCTCCAACAGATGCAATAGGCAACAATAGAGGGAGAGTTCACAACATCCTTTTATTTTAAGTTGGAGTCATTATTAAATATCCCTTATTTAAAAATATTCTCCTTCAAACAAAATAAGGGATATTGCTCACTCTAATTTTAAGCAATGAACTTCAAGCATTGATATTGTACATCAGATGGCCTTTGCATTCTCTTCATCCTAGTGTATTCAATCATAGAGGAATTACAAATCTTAACCAAAATAGAACTACATAATTTATTGATAGCAGGATAACACACCAGTTAATAGAATTACAAATCTTTACAGTTTTAGAAGGTGTGAAGTATCTTCATGACGACTGGGTGCTTCATAGGGATCTGAATTTATTTATATTCAGCAAAACAGAACAATAGAATAATATTTCATTTTTTAATCTTTATTATTTTGAAGAAAAAATCATACACTAATAAGTCAGAACATAGAAAGTAGCTTTTGTAATGTAGCATGGAAGTCAGAACATACACTAATAAGTCAGAACATAAAAACATTGCAATTAAATCTCCCTATATTCTTAATCCAATATGTCACATGTTTCTCCCATTTGTATATAATACCTTAGGAGGGATTTGCCCCTTTTCAAGATAGCCAACATAGTCTGAAACCAAAGCTGCACTGCTGGCAGAAGCTTTCTGTATTAATTGGATAAAGCAGAGGTCGTGAATTCCAGGATGAGAAACTAACAAAAACACAAGCAGAAAAATATATATTAAAAAACATTGCTTACATAGAGTGCCCCTCCAACAACAGACATATACCAGGGAGGCCTCTCTGCTCTAACACGCATTGCAATTCTACTGTCCAGCCAACCAGTGTGAAATTTGTTTTCTCTGTAATCTGCAGCCTGACAGAACAAATATTGAAATAATGTCACTTCTGCACTATACACATTTGTCATAAAACTAATTTGTCATCATGGTAAGTGATTTACATTCAGAAGATCAATTGTGTAATCACCATTGGTACGGATTTCTCCACGAATGTGGATTTCCTTCAGCCCCAAAACCATATTTGCAATTGCTAAAGCCCTAGATTCTCCAAAAGCAAAAACATGTCCTGATGTAAAACAAGAGGCTATTAGTAGGTAATTGAAGATAATTATATACTCATTCGATAAATATAGTCCTTATAGACGACTTACCTTAACAGAGAAATATGCCCACACATTTGGTTTGCTTTTAAAGCTGAGCTCCTGTGCAAATATTTAACTCAGTACATGTAATGTGAAGAATGAAATAAAAGATGAGATTCTTGTTGGATTAAGTAGTTAACCTGCACTTTCCCGCCTGTAGGCTTAAAACCGTCATCGGGGTCCTCGCTAGTCACTCGCACAACCACGAGGGGGAGGAAGGAGGAGAGCCAGATATGGGTTGGTCCGGGGAGAGAGGGTTGGTCCGGTCTCATGAACTGAACTTCGTAGCCTTCCCGAGCGCGGAGCGAATGGGCGCTTGGGTCAGTTTTGGGGTGGGGAGGGAAAAGAGACGATTTTGCATGCTCTGGAATGGTACGGGATTGAGAAGAGGATTGATATTAAAGAGATTAAGATATTAGGAATTGAGAAGAGGATTGAAGAAAAAGGGAGGATTGATATTAAAGAGATTAGGATATTAGGGATTGAGAGGAGGATTGAAGGAAAAGGGGAGAAAGGAGGAGAGGTCCACATCAGCTTTTTGGCTGATGTGGGAAATATTTGTATAGGTGGCATTCGGGGGGTGAGGTGGCATTCGAGGGGGGTGAGGTGGCATTCGAGGGGGTGAGGTGGCATTCACGGTTCTGTTTTAAATATATATAATAGATGAGTTCGAAATGAATATGATGAGATAACTTAAATTTTTTTTATTGGAATTCAAATCAAACAATGTTCAAAAGGTCTTTACATTCATCAAACAAAGTGTATCAAATATTTTTTTTAAAAGTTTAATATAGAAGAATGCAAACCTATGTGATCGCCCCTATTATTATAGTCGAGTTATCAACAAATATGAATCAAGTAAAAAGGTAGATCAAAAAATGTACAAATGCATGATAGGTTCTTTACTCTATTTGATCTCTTTAAGATCAAATATTCCATTTAGTGGATGTTTATGTGGTACGTTTAAATATGATCGTAGATAATCACATATAACTGTTGTTAAAAGAATATTTAGATATTTGAAAGAGACAATTAATCTTGGTTTGTTGTAATAAGAAATTACTTGATTACAAGTTAATAGATTTTTTTATGTTGACTATGCTGAAGATAGAATTGAGAGAGAAAACACTAGTGTAGCTATCAATTTGTTGGAGAAAATATAATCTTATAGTCAAGCATGCGTCAATGAGCTATTGTCTTATCACCCTATCAACCATAAAAGCAAAATATATTTTAGTAGCAAGTTTTAGTACACAATTATTGTGAATGAAATAATAATTTAAAGTCTATCATATGATTGAGAGTAATATTTATATCTTCTATGGCTACTGTTCTCAAGAGTTTGACTATACTAAGTTATAATCTTGAAAAAACTAAAGTATAGTCAATTTAGTAGAAATATACTCCAGTTGAAAGAATAAATCAATTTGATTTGGTAGAAAAAAAATTTCATGTTGAAGAGACTGGGTGTAATTACCAATTTGTTGGTAAACTAAGATAAATCTTTATATTTATCTTCTTTCCCTTAACTTTATTTTTATCTTATAGTTGCTTATTTCAAAGGAGATTTCAAAAACATTTTTAAACTTATATTGTCTTTGCAAAAGAATTTCTCAAACTGTTTTAACTTAGCAAAAAAATTTAAAATATAATTCAAGCAAAAAAATTTAAAATATAATTCAAACCTATTTCTCTTGTGTTTTTATTGCGAGTTATTTACTATGTTCATCCTCTCTATCTCTCTATTGGAGAGTTCTGCTTGATCACTACGTTGGGATGGTAAGTTGTAGCTACCTTGTGTCCCACTCCATATTTGGGAAACAACATTTTGAATAATTCGTTACATAAATGAGTCGCCTCATGAGTGATAATTTCTCTTGGAGATTTTTCCTTACTCCATATTTGCAAGCAACCCTTCAAATAATTTGTTACATAAACAAGTTGTCTCATCATTGTTAATTTCTCTTGGAGTACTGAATTTCGTGAATATATTCTTTTGCAAGAAGTTAGTAGCTACCCTCATATAATTTGTAGCTAATGTTATAGCTTCACCCACTTGGATACATAATCTACTACTGCAAAGATATCTCATTTGCCAAATGAGGGTGAGAAATGACTCATAAAATTAATCTCACATACATTAATCCATTATATTTCTAGAATTTTTTCAAGGGCATTTCTTGTCTTCTTAGAGATGTTCCCCACCCTTTGGCATTTGTCACAACACTTAGGGTGTGTTTGGTTGAAGGGTATTGGAGGGGAGGGAATGAAATATGTGTAAGTTTGTGGTTGGTTCAAATTTTAGGAGGGGGGAGTGAAATCCTTCATTATGTTGATTTTGCTCTTCCTCCCTTTTGGGAGGATGTGGAGGGAGGAGTTTCATAAGACTAAAATATCATTTAAAATTATTCCTCTTCTTTTGAATAAACACAAAACTATTAAAAATATTTCTTCTCTCTTCCTCTTCTCTCATTTGAACCAAACATATTTTTACTTCCCTTCTCTCATTTGAACCAAACAAAAATGCATCCTAATGATAGTTCATGAGAAAATATGAAATAAACTGTCCTTGTAAACTATTTTTACACCAACGTCTAATAAAATTAAAGGATGTGGTGATTATTTTTACAAAAAAAAAGTTACAAAATATAATTGTAATTATGTCAATATATAACCATTATACTCTTTTAACATTTATAAAAAAACCTCTTTTTATTTTTGTTGAAAATTGAATTCACACTAGATAACTTCAGTAACCAAATATTATACTTATCTTCAAATTACAATTACGAAGTTAAATTATGTGGTAATATCGCAATTTCTCATTAGATATATCAGTGTAAAACTATTCTACACTAATAATACATCATCGTATTTTATTTTTATTTTTCTATAAATCCATTAAACTCTTATTTATTTATCATGGATTTTTTTTTTTTTTATGTGGTTTTTATTAAATACATATTAATTAGGGACTAACATCGAAATATAAAAGATAAGCTCAACCTCAATCTCCAACCAACCGCATTATTCAATCCATATTTTTCTCAGAATTCATCGCACAACTCTCTCACAAACAGAATCAAACATCAAAGTTCCCTGCAACGACGTCGTTTCGTTCATCTTCGTGTTTCGTTTCGCCTAATCCTGTAACATTCCCATCTTTATTTTTATTATTTTGAAAAAAAAATATTGAATCTTGGTTTTATTTTAGTATACCCAGTTGAAAATTGATGATGAAATTTTGTCTACTTTCATTTGTGTTGCGATTTTTCTCTTTTGACTTTCTGGGTAATGCTCAAAGATCGATTTTATTTTTTTTGTAATTCTATTCGGGGTATTTTTTTGTGGAGATTTAATTGATATTTTATTTGTTGTAAGAATATAATTAACTTAAACTGTTCACTTCTATATGTTTTAATTTGATAGGTTTTTATTTTGTCATTTCAATTTGTGTCTATAATTAATGAAGATTGATTAGTTTTTGTGTTTCTGGTTGCACATTTTTTTTTATGAGCTAAAAATTTATTAAAAATGTTGTTTATATAGGAATTTTTTTTCTTAGTTAACTGAATGAAAATATGTTGTTTTTGTAGGTTCTTGTTGTTGTGGAGATTCAATATGACACCGGTTTGTCCCTTCGTTAAAATTCCTCGGCCGGATGATAGTAATGCTTCTAAAAAATCGGGTGAAAACTCGAATAAACATCACGGAGAGCAGGAAAGTAAGGTGAAGAAAGAGGTTAATGACTCAGCTAGTGTTTCACCAAAGTGTCCTTTGGGATATGACTCACAAACATTTAAGATTGGTCCTCTTAGTTGTATGGTATGCCAAGCACTTCTCTTTGAAACCAGCAAATGTGTGCCTTGCTCTCATGTTTTCTGCAAGTATGTATCACGGCCCTTGAATCTATATTGTGTTTTTCATTGCATATGATGTTTTTGGCTCGTTTCTGATTTGATGTGTATTTTGTGTTAGAGCATGTGTATCGCGGTTTAAGGATTGCCCGTTATGCGGGGCTGATATTGTGACGATTGAGCCTGATGCTGATCTTCAAGGTGTAGTCGATCGCTTTATTGAAGGTCATGCTAGGATCAAAAGATCTGTTAATTTAGACAAAGGCGAAGAAGCGGCAGAGAATAAGCCTGTCATATATGAGGATGTGTCTTTGGAAAGAGGTTCTTTCTTAGTGCAACAGGCCATGAGGGTATGTCCTTTTTCAAATGTAAATGCAACTGAAATATTGGTATATGAAGGTTTAAATGGAGAAAGATCCTTGAAACTTTATTTTTTCATTAACTATTATCATCTATGAGCCATCGATACTTCAAGTTGAAGGCGTGTCTAATGTCTACCACTGACACATTTGATTACCTTTAATCGTTTTTGTTTTCTCAAATTATTACTGATGTCGTGTCCGTGTCAAAATTGTGTATGGTGTCCATGTCTGGGTCAATGTATCTTAGATTATCATCCACAATGAAAGTGGTTACTAGTGATAATGTTGATTACTTTTGAATTTTGATACATGCTGAGCTGGTAATATTATTTGATGTGTAATACTTTATCTGGATATGGCATTTTTTGATGGGGACCCTTGCTCTGCTGAAGCTACTGACTTTTGTTTTTACCAAGTTTATTTTTTACTTTGTTTGACCACTTGATAATGAGCATTTTACCGTATGCAATTTAAAAACAGGCATTCCGTGCTCAGAATCTAGAAAGTGCCAAATCAAGACTCAACCTATGTGCAGAAGACGTTCGTAGTCAGATAGAAAAAGTTGGCAACACTTCA
Source organism: Cicer bijugum (assembly GCA_037974875.1). Classification (NCBI taxonomy): domain Eukaryota; kingdom Viridiplantae; phylum Streptophyta; class Magnoliopsida; order Fabales; family Fabaceae; genus Cicer; species Cicer bijugum. Next base: position 3,852,720 of record JBBPBT010000240.1, on the reverse strand, counting down.
GAGTTATGCTCACAACTTGGAGCAGTCTTGGGTATGCTTGGTGACTGCTGGTATGTTTTCTTGTTCTCCTTTATTATGTTTTTTTAGTCAGAAGTTAAGAGGATTATTGCATTTTTTATTTTTTAAGACTTGTTCTTCCACGAGTTAGAGTTGGTTTAGGGGTGTAAATAGTTACCGAACAAGTGTAACACAGAATATAGTGTGGTTCGTCGAAATGATAACTAGAGTTAATAGAATGTCAATCCAAGCTGTTTCAGGAAGTGATAAAATAACCAGCCGATAAAACTATTTTGCATCGAAACATAAAAATGTATATAAAATGTTCATATCAACTGATTAATCAATATATATTCGTATAAAATGTTCATATCAACTGATTAAAATGTATATTTATTTTTCATTCCATCTTCTTATATTTGGAGTTTGTTCTTCATATTTGTTGGTTTTAGTTGTTAGTTGGATATATTATCGTTGTGTTCTATGATCACATATTGTTTACTTAGACGGTTAGTGGAGAAGTTTTAACTAAGTATAATAATAATATATGTCAGAATTTTAATTGATTGAGGTTAGAACAGTCAAAGATACAAAGGCATGGTCAAAATACTGGTGCAAAGAGTAAAACTAAATATAACTAGATTGAGACCAAGAATGATAAAAGCAAACAGGGGTGCTTAGAATAGGTGGAGATTGGAAAATTAATATGCTGAATCCAAATCATCTTTGGTAATGAGGACGTTGAGTTTCGATTATCTATGTGTGTACTAGAAATTATTTCCATTGTATCCACTATCTCTACCGCGTTGTCAACTCTGCAATTTGCTATGCTGCTTAAGCAGTTTTTGGTGAATATAAATAATTAGCTTCTTTGGTTGGAACTTGGAAGAAGCTCCGTATTAGTTTTTGCTAGTTTTCCTATTCTCTCCCACTTTTAAACAGGTCCTAATTCCATTAGAATATAGTTGCAACATTGTTTTTTCAAATAATTGGCTGTTATGATTCATACAGGGAAATATTTTGTGCTCTAAAGTCTTTAATGAAATGTAGTGTGCCTTTTAGTCTCTTTGTGGTGCATAGTTAATCATTATTTTAGAGCGGTTTTGATAATGATGGTGGATATTTCAAGAGAGTTTTTATCTTTTTGTTGTTTTTTCGGCTTTTTGTTTTCTTTCTTATTGTCTGCTCTTCCTTTGTTTTCAGTGTTGTCAAATAGGTTGCGGAATTTGAACAAATGGCAGTTATTTCGTGATACGCTATTTAGTGTAAAGTGTTGTCATATATCGGTGCTATAGCACTGTAGCATAGCAGAATTTGAGCAAACTTCTATTTTTCCACAACCTGTGATTGACAACACTGCTTAATGACATATTTAATGTTTCTTACTGCATCACAGAAAGCGTATAGTTTAATGACATGTTTAACGGAGATAGGTTGTGATCTTCATGTTTATTTTAATTTTCTGCAGCAGAGCAATGGGCAACAGCAGTTCTGCAGTTACTTATTTTGAAGAAAGTGTTGAATTTCTGTCAAAGTTGCCAAAAGACGATTTGGAGGTTATTACGTTAGAACCTTGCTTTTTTCGGCTCCGATGAAAAACAATAAATTGCAAAATCAAGCTTCTTATGTTTGTTATCAATTTATTTATTTGAACTTGTTATCTTACAGATTACACATACACTTTCTGTTTCACTTAATAAAATCGGCGATCTTAAATATTATGACGGGGACCTTGAAGCTGCAAGATCGTACTATTTTCAATCCTTAAATGTTCGCCGTGAGGTTGTCAAGAACAATTCAAATGTTTCACCTCAGGTTGGTTACTACTATCCGGGTATATCTGAATTAAATTTAACACTAGTGTTTTATAACTTGCTTTAGTTTGTGGACTTTAGCTTAGTAGCTTATTTACTCACCAAATGTTTCATGGCTGTGATTTTAGTGTTGTTAAATAACCGCTATAATGCTTTCGCGTAATATGAGATTTAAACTAATTGCTATTGTTCCGCGATACAATATTTAGTACAAAATATTGTCAAATAGCAGCTATAGCAGCGTTATAACACATTTGTATAGCGGAATTTGAACAAATTGATATTTTCTGCGGTCTGCAATTGATAAACTATTTCCACCAATCATGTTAGTTAGATTCATTTCTAGACATATTACATGAATCACTTGCTTTGAACAAGGAAAAGGAAGTTGTTTTGCAACTTCAAATGTTCTTAGATTTTTACTTTGTTTTCTTATTTCAGAGATTTGTCTATGAAAATGATAAAACACAAATCAGTAATAGAAATGAAGAGGGAAAGAAAAAAGGCAGAATGATTAAAGCAGATAGACCAGCACATCAGTGCCTGTTTGCATGCTAGTGAAAAATAAAATACGAGTTCTTGAAATTAATCTTTGTTTATGACAATTTAGGTCTTAGATGTTGCCGTTTCTCTCGCAAAAGTAGCGGATGTGGACAAAAATCTAGGTGATGAAAAGTCGGCTAGTGATGGATTTCAAGAAGCCATAGATATGCTGGAATCTCTTACTTTGAAATCTGACACCAGTGGACTTGAGCAACGGGTAAGTTTTTACTAATATCAAAAGAATGAAGTACTAAATTGTATTCTCCCTCCAGTTTCCGAATTTGCATTTATTGTTGTCCATCTCTCCTGCATTTACTGAAGTCAGGGACATTGATGGACGCCCAATCTTGATTAGACTGTCCAAAGAAGGAAGACTTTAATTTTTATTTTATAATTTGAAATACCGAGCTTAAATCTGGACCGTCCGGTCAAGATCGGACAGTTACCGGTGTCAGACTGCATGAGTGTGGGGGTTGCCAACTGCAGACAATCAGGATCCCCAGTTTCCTCATCCATAACCCAATCATAGACATGTACGTAGTGCGTGTGTATATTATAGAGGAGAAATAAAGAGTAATTTTTGCGGAGTTACTCCGTTTAATAACTCGTTGCATAAAATGTAATAAATATTGGCAAGAGTTACTGATGGAGCAACTTAATTGCTCCTCACTAACTATTTGATTGCGTTGAAGTCCAACTGAACTAAATTAGGCCTATAAGTTCATAGAAATTTCAAATTAGTGATATAAACAAACGTCTCCGAAGGTGTAGCTTAGTAGTATGAGTTGAGTTGTTGAAGAAGTTCTAGGTTTGCTAACAACCTCCCAACAAGCGAACCACTAATAGTTGTCTTTATAATAACGTGTTTGGTATCACGTTGAGTTTTCCAGAATTACTGTGACAAACTCACTGTGATACCAAAGATTTAAACTTATTGTATAAACTACAACTCTTCTAGTTAATTATATATACAATTTTCATTTTACATTGCATTTCCACATAAGATTCTGAAATTAACTTCAAAATTTCCATCCTTCTATAGCGGCTATCAGTTCTCGACTTCCTTAGAAGCCAACTGACAGAAAAAGAAGAACAAGCTGAACAAACAATATGAGGTCAGGTAGATGCCTCGTATCTTACTAGCAGAAATGAAGCATCAATTCAGATGCAATAAATGTTTTTGTATGTGATTGGATACATGTGTAAAATAAGCTGAAGTCAACAGAGGCGATATAATAGAGGAAGAAGAGACTTTTCATTCAGAGCGACAAATATCTCAGTCATTTCTAGCACTGTAGATTCTACAAAAAGATCCTTCTTTGTAATCCTTCTACTACACCAATGTAGTTTTTGTATCCATCTCTTGAGTTGGTATACCTTATTGGTGCATAAGGCTTTGCTTGCATTAATGGTAGCTAATATACTTCTCTAATAAATTAGAAATGAAGTAACATGGAGGATATTGCAGATTGTTTCCAACTTGAACACGTTTTATAGTGTGAAAAGTGAAATTTATAGAAATATTAATAAATCTTAGTGTTTTGGTGAGCTTTGTTAAACGTAATCATGAGTAAATTGATTTAGTTACGATTAAGCTAGAAGTAAAGTGATTTATATACTTCAATGTTTTTATTCTGAAATTGAAAGCAAGTTTGATGCAAAAATTAGTTCAAATTTTTAATGCGAAGCAAAAGTTACTTTTATTTCTTCTAATGTATGTTTGGTTTTACGGTGTAGTTGACAATTATGCTGATTCATTGTGATTTAGATAATCCAAACGAAAAATTAAACATATATTGAAGTTTGAAGGCAAAATTGATTTTGTCCGATAAAAGTTAAATACAAGTATTGTCACTAAAATTATTGTGTAAATAAATTATTGATGTTTGATGTGTTTAAGGTATTCCAAAGTTACAGTAATTTTTTTTTATAGAAAAAGTTATAGTAATAATATGTATAGAACAATTGCTTAAATTACATAAATTGTTTTATACTATAACAAACTTGGAAAATGAGAAGAAATTATGTGAATGGATGAAAAGGAAACAATATGGAATGAACATGCCTTGAAAACATCATTGATGACGTGTTTGGACATTTTTCATTCACATTTAAAAAAAACACAACTGTTTAAGTCAATCAAGATTTGAGCATCAATAAACTTTGAGAAATTAGAATCCAATAGAGCAATACCAAACCAATAACTTAATCCAAACAATCAAATAAATTTACGTGGCTTCTGTGAGGGTCGTTTTTCACGACCATAAAACTTTGAACAATTGGTTGGTGAAGTTGGATTCAGTCTAAGATTGCATCAATAACCTTGATTCGGGTAAGGTGGTTGTTGGCGGAAGGAAGAGAAACCATGATGAAGGAGGTTGGTGGTGGTAAAAAGGAAGGAAACCATAGAGATGAAGATTTAAAAGGAATGAAAAAGAAGGAAGAAAAATTCAGAGATGGGAGAGGAGCCTCCCCAGGGGAGGGGACAACCTCTATTATGGAGGAGATGAATTTCGAGGGTAGAGGAGAGACCCCTACACCCCCTACATGAGGGGAGGCGATGCTTTGCCAAAATGGAAGCCATCAAACCTTAATTTTTAGAGAGAGAGGAGGGCTTTGTCTTTGTAACATGGGTATTGACCCGGACGGAGCTAGAATTTCAAATCAGCAGGGCCAAATTTTAAGTTTATTTTTTGCTTAATTGCAATAGTCCTTTTATTCTCACTTAATTGATGTAGTGAAAAATAACTGAAACTTAAGAGATGTTGTCTGTTCAATTACTTCCCAGGCCCATGTAGTGATGTAGTAAGATCATGCTTACATAAGCTAGAATGGAACAGAGCATAACATAAGAGTAATGCTTTTGAAGATCTCAACAACTGTGTACAATCCAGTATTGCATTTGCATCAGCTACATTTGACTACAAATTTTTACATATCAAACATTGTAGCATAACCATAATTGCAATTAAAAAACCTTGTTTATATAACAAGATGTGCTTACACTTACAGTAAACAGGCATGACAGGATATTTCATTTGTTCTATATGTATATCGAATGCTATATTAAGCCCATATATAAGAGACACATCCATCATTCATCAGTTACTGAAATAGAGCCAACGCAAAAATGCTGCTCATCATGAATTCACCACTACATCTAATGACTACCACAATAACTAACACTACTGAACACAACACGACATTGATGCGTCGACACCAGCTCTCTTCCCTTTCTTCTTCCTCTACTTATCATCTAAACTCATTCCTACCCAACAACCTCTCAGCCGCTCCATCATCCACCACAGAAGCCCATGTTTCATCAAACCGATCCCCACTCTCTTCCTCTTCATCTTCCTCCTCCTCTATGTCCTTGTTCCAGTTGAGCCCACGACGCGGCTTCTTAGGCTGAGGCCGTGGCCTCGATCCCAACTGATTCCTAGGACACTCATACGATAAATGACCATGTGCCCCACACTCGAAGCACAAGGCAGATTCCGTGTTATACACGCGCTTGCGAATAAACTCTGGTGCACGTCCATTGTCAGCAGCAATAGAGGCGGTTATTGTCCGGCCGTTGAGGATTTTTTTGTTCATTTCAGTTACGGCGCGTTGGGCGTCGTGACGAGAAACAAATTGGATGAAAGCAACACCGCGGCTGAGGCGCGTGTGACGGTCTTTAAGAACGGTTACACGGGCGACTTTGCCGAAAGTTGAAAAGAGAGTGTGGAGGTCAGAGTTTGTTAGGGAGTAATCTATATTTGAAACGTATAAGGTTGATTTTGATGGTGCTAATGGTTCTCCTGTTCCTCCAACGCTTGATTCTCTGTTGTTTGATTTGGGTTGGGCTTGGGCTGGGATCTGGGTTTGGTTATTATTTGATGATGAAGCACAGTATCGGTAGAAAAAAATGTCATCGTATTCATCACTATCGCTTTGTTTGTGCTTCTTCTTGCTTGACATTCTTTTCTTCTTTCTCTTCTGTCTTTTTAACTTCCCCTTGGCGTCGTTCTGCTTTTGACAAACCCTAGAGTAGTGAAAGGAATAAAACGGGTTAGGTCTTCTAATCAAAAACAGGATTTATTGCAAAAGCAGATAACAAACATTTTTTGCTTTCTGCGTTGCATAAAACGACCTACAGTTAATAGTGTTAGAAGATGCACTTCAACATATATCAGAAAACACAAAGCTACAAATAACACCAATAAGCTTAGGTTCTACAAATAACACATTGCCACATCACTTCTAAAGCTGCATAATAAAACAAAGCATTCATCAATTAAGTTCAATACTTTCTGACTTATAAAGAGTTATTATAAGACATAAATAAACTAGAATGAAATTTTGATTTCAGTTTGAAGTTTTAATGCTAAGGGATTTTGCCATCATAGTAGCTGCTTTCATCAAACAGCATTCAAAAGACCAAAACCCATAATAGTTGCTATCATTGTAAGTTCTATACTTCCTGAATTTCTGTGCTGCCACATAAGTGCTCATTAATTACTAGAGTTGTGTCAAAAGATACTTGATCAATCAAATAACATTAAAATTCTAAGCAATTTCCTCCCATTCAACTTTGCACACCAAACTTCCTGAGCACTATAACTTATAATTAAAATTAGAGGCACGTATATGAATTTTACTAATATTCAGTACCAGCTGCATATTTACTATATATGTACTACTACAACCAGCCATACTAATTACTACACCTACTAGCCACATAAGTTCATTATTTCAAAATACCCTTAACTAGTAAACAACCATATTCAACTTCCAGTGACCCATATACACCATGCATAAAGTATAGCAGCAAGTTAAATCCAACAAATTCATGATGATAGCATCATAAAATTACTAACTACCAAGATTCTTTCATGCTCAAATAAACCATTTAACCACAAGAGTAAAAAAAGAATACCAAACCATATTCCGATCTCTGAATTGATATTCTTGACATTAACAAATTGTAACCAAAATTACTCAAGAAAAGTAAAAGACAAGGACAATGAGTATTCACAGATTAAATGATTTTATACCAATATCAAAATGCCCTTTACTAAAAAATATCAAAATGCACTTCACTGAAAATATCACAATTAACACCAATATCAAAATTAAGACAAACTACTGAACTAGTGAGGTTTTTAGATCTTTCAACTTAATGTATTCTGTATTGTGCTGCTTGAATCACTGTCATTATAATAAACCTGCAAATTTTGAAGAATGTTTAAAATACCCCTTTAAAGGATCAAACCAAGATCAACACAGAACACTTCATATCCAGTTCACAATATCACACACAGATTAAAAACACATGAAACCATAAAATGCAGCAGTAATACATTATTGCGGTACCATAAACATAGTAACATCAACATGTACAACTAATTTCATAAAGGGTCAATGAACAAAACTGAAATCAGAATGGAACTTATTTGCTACTGTGATTCTGCGAATGTAAGGAACTTAACTGCCGACAGAAATCATCTTCATTCAACAAATGCAAAAACTGAAATCCAAAACTGAGATGATATGGAAGAGAATGGAACTTACAATCTACAGTGATTCTGTAAATGCGAGGAAATCAAACAAGCATGGACTGAAATCTGAATCGCGAGTCGAACTGAAATCTAAATCGTGAATTAGGGATTTAGGGTTCTTCGCGTTCAAGGAGTCGAATGCAGAGGACAGGAAATCGTGAATCTGAATCGCGTTCAAGAAGTCAAATTCTGAATCGAAATCTAAACTTGTTCAAGGATGGCTCACCGTCGCTTAGAAATTAGGGTTCATTATTTAGTTTCGTCGAAATCGCTGTCGCTTTCTGAATCGAAATCGCCGTCGCGTTCAGTTTTTGTTTTTGCGGTTAAAAACAATACGTGGCTTCAGAAAACTATTATATAAATTAGGATAGCCCGTAACTTTAATATCTTTATCCTAACTGCTCGTTCTCGTACTCTTACTCACACTTTTAACTAAAAATAAATATTATTTTATAATTAAAATTATTTAAATATTCATAAATTCAATCATAAAGTATTATAAACTAAAATATTTTTTAAATTAAAAAATTTTCAATTAACACTCAATACAATACACATTCAAATATCCATAATAATATTTTATGAAGTTACAACTCTTACGACAATATTATATGAGATTAGTAAAAACAATTTATAAGAAATTGCAAGTATAATTATAAAGACACGATTAATAAGATATAACTCTTAGTAATAAAGTCACAATTATTTAATTATTCATCATAATCAAATTCTTAAAAAATTTGCAAACGTTTATATTTTGATTTGATTATAAATATTGTAATGGTCTAATGATATTAATATATATTAAAACATAAATGAATATAATTAATTAAACTAAACATTAATTTACTAAATAAATAAATAATATATTTATATAAGTGCGGGTGCGGGGCGGGGTGGGTACTATAGTACCGGTACCCGCATCCATATCCACTTAATTTTCTGGGTAATTACCCGTCCCCATGCCCATACCCATTATGCGGGTTTTTATTATATCCGTGTGTTTTTTTGCAGGTACCCACTGGGTCTGGGTCTAATTGTCATCCCTAATATAAATTAACAATAATGCTACCAACACCCCCAAATTGCTATTCACACCCCTCAAACTTAAAAATAAATTAAAATGCCTAAAATGCCCCTGTCATCAATCTTACACATTTATTATCTCATAACTCACATTTATCAACTTTCATCGCACCTCATTATTCACATACAAAAAACATCATACCTCACTAACCAAAACTCAAAATCATAAAAAAGTTACATCACTCACTCATAAGCTACAACACGTTAGTTTGATCATCACATTGTGGTTTAAACTACATAAAAAGGTATGTTTGTTGCTCTGTATTTTGGTTCGTATTTTTTTGTTGTAAATCTAGGAATTTTACGTGAACTGAGTTCACGTATGTGTTAAAAAATTAAAAATCTCAGACTCTACGCAATTTGAATTCACGTACACATACGTGAACTCAGATTGCGTAATCAATAGAGTTTGAAACTTGAACCCTCATAGTGTACGCAATCTTAATTCACGTACACCTACGTGAACTCAGATTGCGTAATCCTTGACTTTTGAATAATAAACCATGTACGTGAATTGAAATTGCGTACTCAGTAAAAGTTTAAAAAATAAGTCATGTACGTGAACTCCAATTTACGTAATTTTACGTGAACTGAGTTCACGTACGTTTACTAGATTTCAGATCACGTACGTTTCTGGTTTTTGAAAACAAGTTTGCGTATGTGAACTCAGTTCACGTACGTTTCTGGGTTTAGGACAACAAAGGTTTTCTTGTTCATCAAAAATGGAAACTACTTTCCTTCAATTTTTAGGCATTGCATTCTTAAATAAATAAAACAAAACAACATAACACAACAAAACAAAGAATTATTATGACTTACTTGATTCACAATAATGATAATAACTTGATGAACTTGGTTGATGATGATTGATGAAGATGTTTGATGAAAATGGTGGATGATGATTGATGAAAATGGTAGATGATGAATATGAAGAAGATGAACAACAATGTGAATATTGAATGTAGAATGAAGAGGAAGAAAATGAGTTATGAAGAAGTAATATTATGAAGAAGATGAAATAAAGGGAAGGGTAGTTTAGGCATTTTGATTTTTTTTAAGTTTGAGGGGTGTGAATAGCAATTTGGGGAGTATTGGTAGCATTATTATAAATTAAAATGAAGAAACAAAAGGCAACTTTAAAAAATAAAATAATGTAACAGAGATGTGAAATTTGTTTTATAAAAGGCTTAATTGCACTTTTAGTCTCCCTATTATATGTGAAAATTGAAAGTAGTCCCCCTATTTTGTTTGTCCCCAGTTTTAGTCCCCCAAACAGAATTTGAGGTCAAATCATGTTGAGTTGTCATTTTTTTAATGACGTGTCAATAAATAGGTGACGTGGCAGACGCTTACGTGGAATAAACTTATTATTATATTATTTCTGATTAAAAAATATAATTTTTATTTTCAAAAATCATTTTAATAATTGTGAAATATTTTTAAAAATATAATAAAATTGTTTAAATTAAATTAAAATAAAATTGCAGAACCCTAAGCAGAACCCTCCTCCCCAAGTTTATCCCTCCCTTTCACCCTTCACTTCAATCACAAAACCCCATCATCATTCCTCTTAATCAACAACAACAACCCTTTTCAAAAAACCCAATGAATAATCCCAAATTACATCCATCAATCAATCTTCACAACCAAAAATTCCAACTAAATTTCATGTTTCAAATTAATTAACCTCCCACAAAATTCAAAACATCATTCCACTTCCCCCAAAGATTTTTCCTCCACTACAAATTAACATCACAAATTTCAGTTTATCATCACATCAAAACAAAATCATCAACTTAATGAAAAATTGAACCTTGTGACCTCACCTAAGTTTGTCTCCTCAAACGCTTCCTAAGTTTCTGATACTTGTGTTTATTCATCTTCCTCTTTCTCTTCTTCTTAGTGCTATCAGCCCAAAGGGTTTTAGAATCTTCAATTTTTAGCTCATTGGAGAGAAACCCATTTTCAAAAACGGGATTTGAAGCAAACCCAAAAAGGAAAGTAGGGAAAATGAAGGTGGAAGTTGAGGAACCAATGAATTGATGAGTTAAAATTGGGTTTTTTGAAAAGGGTTGTTGTTGTTGATTAAGAGGAATGATGATGGGGTTTTGTGATTGAAGTGAAGGGTGAAAGGGAGGGATGAACTTGGGGAGGAGGGTTCTGCTTAGAGTTCTGCAATTTTATTCTAATTTAATTTAATTTTAATAATTTAATTATATTTTTAAAAATATTTCACAATTATTAAAATGATTTTTGAAAATAAAAATTATATTTTTTAATCAGAAATAATATAATAATAAGTTTATTCCACGTAGGCGTCTGTCACATCACCTATTTATTGACACGTCATTAAAAAAATGACAACTCATCATGATTTGGCCTCAAATTCTGTTTGGGGGACTAAAACTGGGGACAAACAAAATAGGGGGACTACTTTCAATTTTCACCTATAATAGGGGGACCAAAAGTGCAATTAAGCCTTTATAAAAAAAGCAGAATTATTTATGCAATAGAGAATATTATATTATGATATTTAATCGTTAATCAAGAAGTATATCTCACTAAAAACACAAAAGCATCGTTTACCGAGACATAATAGGACCGTAAATGCACGGTATTATCTCGTAGTAAAAATAATTGTTTTTACAAGAATTTTGTTATGGTTATCAATTTATCTTTATTGTGATGGTTAATTAAAATAGTGAATATTGATAGTAATTCTTTTATCAAAATTCGTAATAAAAATAAAGTATTGAGATTGTAATTTTTCACAATGATAGATACAATAACACTAACATTATTTAAGTTATGGATCTTAAACTATTAAAAATTATATAAATAATTATAAATAATGTCTTCTTTCAAATAGCAAAAGTCTATTTTAAACTAATAATCAATCTATTTTTATGATTAATAAATTAGCAAAATCCTTTAAGAGATCTTTCATGATTTCATGAGAACCAAAATATATTTTCATGATTTGATTCTTTTGTTCAATCTTAGGAGTCATATATCAAATTCACCTTTCGGTATATTATATGATATCAAGTATGAATATGGTTCTTATGAAGATTTGATTAAAAGATCAATACCATGACATAAATAAATAGAAATTGTTACATATCCATCATTGGAAATCCTACAATCCTAGGACAAAGAAGATATACTCATATATGGTCATAGAAAAATCAAAGCTTAAATATAAAAACCTTAAAAATATAAAATAACATAATAAAGTAAAAATAGAAAACAGGATATTATTGAAACTAGGAATTTGCTAATAAAAATACAATAACAAAAGCAAGAGTAACAAGATATTGTTTTTGTCCTTTTTATAGTCATAGATGCCTTCATGAGCTTTAATTACAAGAAACTATTAAAGTTTCATAGAAGAAAAATGGTTTAGCAGCAGAAGATGAATCATAATCATTACTCTCAAGCGGTAACCCTTGCTGCTTTGGTGTGGCAGATTCTTTCTTTCTTTCTTTCTTTCTTTCTTTCTTTCTTTCTTTCTTTCTTTCTTTCTTTCTTTCTTTCTTTCTTTCTTTTCCTTCTTCTAGTTTAGCCATTGCGGTTGTAATGGCTATTTCGGCCAAGTAGTAATTTTTGTTGGAACTTGAGTTTCTTTCATTTTCTTGATTATGATGGACCATGACTCCACCATTTGACTTCAAGGCTCTTTTTGCATAAAAAATCTTCACTTATTCCTTCACTTCTCCTTACAATATAAACAAAACAAAAAGGTAGTAAAATACAACTAAAATTGAATTAAAAACATCAAATTAACTTATCATGAAAAGCTTTAAAAATAAATAAATTATAGCTTATCAAATTCCCCATGCTTGAATCGTTGACTGTCCTCAAGCAATTGTTTCAAGCAAAAGTTATGGACAAGTAGACACCGTGAATAGGGAACTCACCAATGCAAAATGTCCTACCATAACCTTGACTATTAAATAAATCTCCACTACATCTCTCATGAAAGCATATATGAATCAAAAACACTTTTAAAGGTTGTGTCGGGGCCAAGAGACAATAGATAGAGAAAAAAAAAAGATATTCAAGAGGCTATATCAAATTAAACATATGATTACATGTAACCTTTTTGAATAATTTGAGCTCAACTTATTCAAACAATTCTTTATCAGCTCAAACTTAATTCATCAGTCAAATATGTTACTCCGAGTGGATCACCTTATTGTGTCCTTTTAAACTGGGACTATTTTTTTTTTCTATTTGTATTTTTTTCTTTTCTTTTCTTCTTATTTTTTTTTTATTTTTATTTTTAAGTTACTCCATTATATTGAAAAAGGCACCCAAGAATGATTTTTATCAATAAAGCAAGAGACCAAGAAATATAATTTATATAAGGCTCAAAGTGGGAAACTAGTGAAAAGTGTAAAACAAAACAAGTCTTGAGGCCTGGAAAAAAAATCATGTAGTGTTTTATCTTCAAACATGATCACAAGAAAATTTAGCCTTAAGATGGTTGCAAGGCAAGATCTAGAGAACACAACCAATGGTGAATAACCACTTAAAACAAAGAAATGGCATAATACTTGATGATGTAACACAAGCCCTGATGTAAGCTTAAAACTCACATTTAGTAGCTAAATCAATGAGATAAATTATGCTAATTTATCAAATTAGAAGTGTGGCTTCCGAAGGTGAGTTCGTTTCCTATTTAACAACAATATGCACAAAAATTATGGTTCCCTATCAAGGATATCAAAAAGTTTTCTTTCAAGCAAGGAGAAATTAATTAATTTTTATTTTATTTTTTATTTTAAAACAAAAACTATAATTAACATGTTCAACAAACAAGCAACAGGAAAACGTACCCCTCATGCTTGGACCAGACATTGTCCTCAATGTAAAAAGTAAAATAGTTATGAAAGGGGTAAGAAAGCTCACATGATTATGGTGGTGGTGGAAAGTGGCCATCTGAACGCATTACAATCGTAATGGCCATTACTGTTAGACAGTAATCCTTGTTGCCTTAACGTTGTTTTTTAGGTGTAGGGGGTTACACCATTACGACCGTAATGGACATTACTGTCAGACCGAAATTTTTTATGTCTTCTCTTGTTTTCTGCATTTTCTTATTATAGCTCAGCCTACAAAACAAGAAAGAAAATTTTGGAAAATTAAAATTGTGGGTTGCCTCCCACGCATAGCTTGTTTATGGTCCTTAGCTCGACCTTTGTTTTGAAAATCTTAAGTTGGCTATCGAAGGACAAGACTTACCCATTTCTCTATTAGATTCCTAACTACATATTGCTTCAACCTTTTACCATTCACAGTGAAAATTCCAAAGGCTTCACTTTAAATTTCTACAGCTCTAAACGAGAACACCTTGCAAATTTGAAATGGCTCAGACTACCTCGAACGAAGTTTACCCAAAAACAACTTCAATCGTGAATTGCAAAGTAACACTAAATCCCCTTCCTTAAATTCCCTTCTGGTTATGTGCCTATCATGCCACTTATTAGCTATTCCCTTGTAGATTTTAGCATTGTCATAAGCGTCCAACCTCAACTCATCAAGCTCACTAAGTTGGAGCTTCCTTTTTTCACTAGCAACCTTCAAATCTAAGTTAAGGGTCTTTATTGCCCTCTATGCTTTATGTTCGAGCTCAACTGGAAGGTGAAAATATTTTCCATAGATCAACTTGTAAGGAGTCATATCAATAGGCGTCTTGTATGTTTTACGCTAGGCATAAAGTATCTAGCTTCATGGACCCGTCCTTCCTTGACGTAGAGACATTTTTCTCGATAATGCTTTGATCTCTCTATTGGAAACTTCTACTTGTTCGTTAGTCTAAGGGTGATATGTTATGGCAATTATATGCTTCACCCCATACTTTTTTAGTAGGCCTTCCAACTATTTAGCTATGAAATGAGAGTCTCTATCACTGATCACTATCCTTGGCACACTGAACCTTATAACTATTACTTTTTTAAAAAGCTTAATCACTACCTTAGCATCATTTTTTGGGGCAGCCATATTTTCAATCCACTTGGACATGTAATATATCATTACAAGGATGTATTGATTTCCAAGAGATGAGGGGAATGGTCCCATGAAATCAACTCCCAAAACATCAAAGATTTCAACTTCGAGGATATTGTTCAAACGAATTTCATTTCTTTTTGATATGTTTCATGTACGCTAGCATTGATCACATTAAAGCACAAAGTGATGCATGTACTTGATGAGTGTGGGCCAGTAGAAGCCTGCTTAAAGTATCTTTGTTGCAGTTTGTGAGGAACTAACATGTCTGCCGTAAGCGGAGGAATGACAGTGAAACATAATGCTTTCTATTTCTTCTTTTGGGACACATCTTCTTAAAACTCCATCAGCCTCTCTCTTAAAAAGCAGTGGTTCATCCCAATAATAGTGTTTAAGATCCGAGAAAAACTTCTTCTTTTGTTGATAGTTGAAAAAAATAATATTTTAA
Organism: Cicer bijugum; assembly: GCA_037974875.1. Taxonomy (NCBI): domain Eukaryota; kingdom Viridiplantae; phylum Streptophyta; class Magnoliopsida; order Fabales; family Fabaceae; genus Cicer; species Cicer bijugum. The sequence continues at coordinate 3,837,277 of JBBPBT010000240.1, read as the reverse complement.
TATATATATATATATATATATATATATATATATATATATATATCTCTTTAGAAGATTGATTACTTTAATTATTCTATTTTAAAAAATATTAATAATGTTTTAGAAATATACTTGTGTTTGAACAAATGGTTTAAATTAGTTTTGATAATTTTTAGTTTTGTTTTAGAAAAATAAAAGAAAGGGGTAAAATGTGTTTTATGGTTAGGTTCATATGTAAGAGGAAAACCTAATTAAATAATTCCAAAACAAAAATAAAAAAGTGAAATTGTAGCCAATAAGAGAGAGAAAGAGATTGAAATAGTAGCCAACAAGAGAGACAATTTCGGTTCTGGTGTCCAACGATTGTCCAGACAATTTTCTCTAAATTTCAGTATGTTGTTTATCTCATTCAATGAGTTATTTCAACACCTTTGGACAGAGTTTTTAGCCTTTTCATTTTCTCTCCAAAATAATGACTTCTCCGTTTATGAAACTCGTTATTTTGCACCATTATTCTTCACCGTCAGTCTGATATTAGTAAAAATGACTATGTGAACAGTAACTATATTATCTATTGATCAGTTTTATGATTTATAGTTAGTTTATTTGAACTAATTTTGAATTTGACCACACTGTCAAATTGGTTAGAATAGAGGACGAGGAGTTAGTAGAGTAGAGGCTTTTCACTTGGGACTCGAATTAGCGTTTGAAAGGGTTGAAATAAGTAAGGGGTGAATGGACGTTTGATTTCATGAGTATGTTATAATGTGAAATGAACTTCCAATAATTCATTTGGGGCTCGCAATGCACGGCGATAGCCCTATTTAGTAATAATTGAATTGATATGAAAAATTGGGGTTTGTAGGATTAAAATATGGATTAGAAACTTTTATAAGGCGTTGTCTGATTTAAATTATGCAATTGTGTGGTATATGTGAAGAAAGTTTAAGTTTTTAAGTTTAATGTGTTGAAAGTCTTATTTATGATATATGTGATAAAATTTGAATTTATGTGTTGTATATGATTAAAGTTTTAATTTTTATATTTATGTGATGAAAGATAAAAAAATTACTCTGTAAGAGATTAAAATTTTGATTTTTATGATACTTTTATGAATATATGATTTCATGATATGTGTAGTTAAAACTTTGATCTTTGTGATAGTTGTTTATGAATATACGATTTTCATGATATGTGACGTGAAAGCTTTGATTTTTATGATGGTTGTTTATGAATATATGATTTTCACGATAGGAACGTGTGATGTATGATCTTAGTGATATTTGAATAAGGTGATGGTTTTGTATAAGTTATTTTTGGAGCATTTGACATAATCTTAGTGGGCTGTGTGGGAAAGCTTGATTTTGATAATACATCATCATGTTATGGCATATGCCTCTTAGTGGATTTTGTGGGAATATTTTATTTAGATTATCCACCATCATGCTATGGCATATGCATCTTCGTGGAAGTTGTCTTTGTGGCAGGTATACATTTCTCATTAGTATGGGAGATTTATGTGTTGAAGTTGATTTAGTGGCATATATTTTATATGGATCATATAGTTATCAAGAGTATGCATAACATTGCACCATCTTATGATTGTTTTGTTGTGGTTAATGTGAATCTAATGTGAAAATAGTTTCTCTTAGATGATTTGATGTTATAATGAGATATAGATTTTTCTTGAGGAATTTTGACTTTATAATATGATTATTTCCTTGAATATTTTGATATATTGTGATGTGTTTGATACATCTCTATTTTGATTATTTGTGTGTTCTTCTTACTTATATTATACTATAAACATGATTTTAAAACTCACATCCTTCGTTGTTTGTGTTTGACTGACTTGACATTGCGTTTGAGAAATCGCAGTTATTACAGGTTAATGAGTGTTGAAGTTCAAGTTTGGGAGAAAACCTACTCTGATAGATGATACCGAGTATGAGAGTTATAAGTTGTATTTTAATTATTTAATTAGAAATGACTTTTTGTATGAAAATCTTATAAATACTACTAAGTGTTTGAAATTAAATTAAGAAATTATAGTTTAATCATGTTTATTGAGACTAAACTATTCTATAGGAGGAAAAAAAATTGAAGTATACCATTTGTATTTTTAGAAATGTGATATCCTAATAACTCATTAAAGTTTCTTTTGCTTTGAAAGAGATTTTATTTATCCGCAACAAATTTTAGTAAAAATATTATATAAATCATTATGTAAATTATTTTGGAGTTTACGGTTTTACTAATTATTTAAATGAATAGTTGTTTATGTATTCTTACTTTAAAAAAAATTTGTTGTAATTTTTCTAAGCAATAAGTATTTTTTAGTAATGTTTGAGATCAAAATTTGGAGCGTTATATTATGGAATCAAAGTAGGTAGGTCAAATCATATTGGGTGAGTCAAGTGTCAATTTATCAACCGTGTCAGTTTGATTGCTTGTGAATTGTGTTCATTATTTGATTTTTACCTAATATTATTAGGTTATGTGCCATATGTTTTTTCATGAACATACGTGTCAGTTCATATGTTTGAAATTCAATTAAGAAATTATAGTTTAATCAAATTTATTGAGACTACATTATTCTGTAGGAGGAAAAAATTTGAAGTATACCATTTGCATTTTAAGAAATGTGATATCCTAATAACTCATTAAAGTTTCTTTTGCTTTGAAAGAGGTTTATTTATCGGCTGCAAATTTTGGTAAAAATATTATACAAATTAGTATGTATATTATTTTGGGGTTTAGGGTTTTACTAATTATTTAAAAGAATAGTTGTTTATGTATTCTTACTTTAAAGAAAATTGTTGTAATTTTTTTAAGCAATAAATATTTTTAAGTAATGTTTGAGATCAAAATTTGGGACGTTACATTATGGTATCAGGACTGGCCTGTCAAATCAGATTGAGTGAGTCAAGTGTCGATTTAGTGTTTGTAAGATGTCAACCGTGTCAATTATGATTGCTTGTGAATTGTGTTTATTATTTGATTTTTACCTAATATTATTGGGTTATGTGCCATATATTTTTTCATGAACATACATGTCTTGTGAATTGATTGCTACCTAATTGGTGAAGTTGTTTGTTATCTATTCATTGTTGTTTAACTATTTTGTTTGGTGCATTTGAAGTACTTACTTGAGTAACCAAGATCTTCTTGAAATTGTCTTATTGATTTTCTGAATTATATTTGATTATGGATGAGTTGCATTGTCGTACTCTTGAAGAATCATGTTGTGGTTAACTTCTAAATTGAAAAATACTATGTTTCATTGCTTTATGTTAAAAATAAGAAGCGACAATTTTTATCAAATAGTTGTGTAATAGAAATGGTTAGTTCTTATTTATGTTAATCTAAATTATTGTAAATTATTTTATATGCTCACTTAAATGTCAATTTTATTATTTTTCTGTATTTTAATGTTACACCTTAAGCACTGCAAAAATTTAACTGTTAAATTATATGTCTTATGTTTAAAGTTTTAATTTTGCTGTTGAAATCAATTTAGAGCGTTTTTCATAATTTTGAGATAGTAGAAATTGTATATTATTTGCACTAATAATTCTTGAATATTCAAGGCTGATTGAACTTTCAAGTTAGAATTTTTAGAAGGAAAAAAAATTGTGAAGGAGTTCAAGTTGATTTATTTTATAAAAGGAAAATAAAATTATATGT
>JBBPBT010000240.1:3810970-3833244 GCA_037974875.1 Cicer bijugum | reverse complement strand
TATTTTTATCTTTATATTTAGATATGTGTTTTATTTTAAATTAATTTATGAAAATGTTTTGACTTCTGAAGAAAATAAAATAAAAATTATTTTATGGTGCTAAATGATTAGTGATACTTTTATAAAAATTTAATTGCAAAATCAATTTTAGAATATTGTTTAACTTGAAAATGGTTTATCCAATTCTTAATTTAATTTAGTTAGCTAACGTGTTATACTATCTTTTAGTAAGTAGTTACTTATTCTATTTGCTACTTGAAAAATTTATTGTTTTAGTTTGTGTTAAGTGATAAGAAATAAGTCCAAAAAAAATATATATATTTATTGTGATATATTTGGAATTGTTAGATTGTTATGGAAATTTGGTACGATTTAATAGTTAATGTTTGATTCGTGCAATAAGCTTAGAGTCATGGTGTCAAATTTGTTGAATTAGTTATGTAAAATTGTATATGATTATGTGGGTATGAAATTGTATGTGATTAAGATGTTGTAAGTGTTGAGAATTTGTGTATAGTATTTAAGAGTAGTTGATAATGTTTAAAAGCGAGATAATTACATATTTTTTGGTCTGAATGTTCATTATATATTAATGTAAGTGACATATATTTTGTGGTTGTTGCTACTTTTAATTCACAAATAAATTATCGTAGACGAGTAATTAAGAGAATTTTTAAGTTGAAGTAAGAAATCAGTTATGGCACCACCTTCGTATTCTTGAACCATGTTAAAAAAACCTTTTAATTACCCATTTTTAAATTTGAATGAATATAATTATTATTACCTTAAGTAGTTGACTCAATAAATAGGAAAGACTAGCTACCCCAATGACTTATTGTTGATAAAAGAGACGACAATAACTCTTGGTTAGTATTGTTGAAAATACTTGTTAATTTTATTTTTAAAATAGTTGATAAATATATCCATATCTTATGTCAATTGAAGTGATTTATATATTAAATGAATGTGTTGTGAATATAATGTCTATCTATGATTTGTTAATTTTTCTTCTTGATTATTTATAAAGTGTATTTTTATTGAGCAATTAATTGTAAATATTATACAGTGTCCTTGAGTTGTTAGAGTGTTCCTTTTTATAATTCTTATAGATATGAAATAGCTTAATAATTTAAAAATTGGTATGTTTGTGTGACTTAAGTGAAACTTGTTGAGTATGTCGTTTCTCTCATTGAGTGTGTTATTTCAACAACTTGTTCCATAGTTTTAGCCTTTTTATTTTCAAAGTCAATCCAATTTTAGTGAAATCAACGCCAAAACGACCGTGAGAACAGTAGATATATTATCTAGTGGTTAGTTTTCTGATTTATAGTAAGTTTCTTTGAACCAATTTAGAAATGGACCACACTTTCGAATTGGATCGATCAAAGGACAAGGAGTCAAAGGAGTAAAGGATTTTCACTTGTGGACTCTGATAAATGTTTGAAAGTGTTGAAATAAGGTAAGAGGTGAGATGACGTTTGATTTCATGAATATATTATAATGTGAGATGAACGAGAAAGCCGTATTTCCCAATAATTCATCCAGGGCTCTCTACACAAGGTGGTAACCCTATTTTGTAATAAATTAATTAATATGAAAAATTTATCTGTAGGATTAAAATACAGATTATAAACTTTTATAAGGTGTTGTCTGATTTAAATTATGTAATTGTGTGGTATATGTGAAGAAATTTATTGAAAGTCTTATTTATGATATATGTGATAAAATTTGAATTTATGTGTGGCATATGATGAAAATTTTAATTTTTATATTTATGTGATGAAAGATGAAATTTTTATGATATAAGAGATTAAAATTTTGATTTTTAAGTTACTTTTATGAATATTTGATTTCATGATATGTGTAGTGAAAGATTTGATCTTTGTGATAGTTTTTTGTGAATATATGATCATGATATGTGAGGCAAAATATTTAATTTTTATGATGGTTGTTTATGAATATTTGATTTTCATGATAAGAACTTGTTATGTATGATCTTAGTGATATTTGAATAAGATGATAATTTCATGTAAGTTATTTTTGGAGCATTTAACATAATTTTAGTGGGTTGTGTGAGAATATTTTATTTTGATAATGCACGATCATGTCATGACATATGTATCTTTGTGGAAGTTGTCTTTGTGATAGGTTTATTTTTCCCATTGGTATGAGATAATATGTGTCGAAGTTGCCTTAGTGATAGATATTATATCTAGATCATATAGTTGTCACTAGCATGGATAATATTGCACTATTTTGTGATTTATGTGTATCTAATGTGATAATAATTTCTCTTAGATGATGTAATGTTATAATGAAATATTGATTTTCTTTGAGTTATTTTGAATTTATAATATTATTGTTTTCTCGAATGTTATGATATATTGTGATGTGCTTGATATGACCATGTGTTGATTATTTTGCGTGTTTTTTCTTATTTATATTATACTATAAATATGATTTTAAAATTCTCCTCCTCCTTTGTTTATGTTTGAATGACTTGACCCTTCATTTGCAAAATTAGTAGAACTTAATTGACTATGGAACTTAATTGACGAATGCTTTGTTCTTTGATACAACTTTAGAAGTGATGTGGTGTTGGAACATAAAGTATGTTATTATGTGATTTTAAAAATAATTGAAGTTCCACATTGGAAAACTCTCATATATTGAGTAATTTTCAACTTTTTTAATGCTAGAGTCCCATATTGGATAGTTAACATATGTGAGTTTGCTTCAATCACTATATAAAGAGTTTCAAACTCTTGTTAAAAGTACACGAGATGCATTTTCCAACTTTCTCTTTTCTCCTTGTTTTGCTTGATGCATTTTCGAGCCATTTCTCCCATTTCTTTTTGTCGTTTCGATTTTTAGTGGTTATAATACAACTGTCGTCTTAGAGCGATTTTGTGTCGTAGTCTCTTTGATTTTTGAGTGTTCTTAATACCCCTTTCCTTTCAGAGTTGTTTATGTCGTAAACCCTTCCATTTTTAGAGCGGTTTATGTGTTGTACTCCCTTCAATTTTTGAGTAGTCCTACTACCATAGTCCTTTTAAAACGGTTTTTGTGTCGTAGTTCTTTTGATTTATGAGTGGTCATAGTACCATATGGCGAGTGGTTGTAATATCCATATTGAGAGTGGCTTTAATCATCATATTTGAGGGTGTAATTCTAGAAAAAAATTCGATGGTACAATAGAACTTCAATACAGTTTGTCCATGATGTTTTATCTTGTGGACTTCATGGTTGATAATCTATTTTGTAAAATTTGTGAAAATGCCGCTAAACATCTTAAAGAGAGTGACCTAATCCGTGACTCAATCTAGTATAATCTTTGGTGGCATAAATTTATTTTGAAACAATTTTTTAAAACTCTAAAACAACAATTTTAAAACGTTCTTTTCTCCCATGTCAACCGAAAGAGATTACTTGATTTGGTTATGATGCCTTTGATTTCAATAAAGTGTTTCAGCTTGAGGCAAATAGAAAAGGATAAGAATTAACCCATGAGAGGATAATGATTACATTTGTAAGAATTATTGATCATAGCATTTGGCCACATATTTTTAGCTTTTTAGTTTGGTATTTTAAAAGCTCTTTTTAACTTAAATTAATATTTTTAGCTTGTTTCTAAACTTTGGGCGGAATTTGAATTATAATTTTATTATTTGTATTCTGACTCTTTCTCGTTCCGTAAGTCATAACTTCAGCTTTGGATATCGGATTGGTGCATATGAGCAGGCGTTCAAAAGATAAAACTCTGAGCTACCACTTTTGTGTTGGAAGAAAAGACCAATTTCAAACTTTACTAGGCCTAAATTACAAATTTCGTAATCTGGACTTTTATAATAATTTTAATTAGCGGGTCACTTGTGTTTAAACCCTAAAGCCCAATATCAAGTACTATATATTGACAATTTTGTTTCTTTTCTATGGACGGAAAAATTAGGATTCAAATTGCTACAAAAATTAAACAATTTTTAATTTAATTTCATGGAAGGCTAATTTTATAAGATTAATCCACGAGTTTAACGTTTCATCATCACCTTGAGATTCATGTTACACTGTCAATTTTGATTCATGATTATATTCTTGTTTATTTGATTATATTGATATCTTGACTGCTTAAATTGAATTTCAATAGGATTGATTAAATTTATTTGACAGAATTTGGTTTCGGTTTGTAATTTAATTGAATTATAATTTTGCGACGCTTGATCGTTAATTGCAATATTTTGATGATTGTGATGCTTAATCCAATCAAATAAAACAAATTCACATATGATTGATTACGCTTGTTTGATCAATTCTATAGTCAAATAAGAATAGAATCACAAATTAGAAATTAAACTCATTGATAGAATCTGTGATAGGTCTGAAACTCGAATAAGTGGATTAATCGTTTTGCTCATCTATTTAATCAAAAATCTAAAAAACTCCTTTCTAATTTCAATTTTCAATTTAGTTATTATTATTATATCAGAAGTCCCTGCGAAACGATTCGAGTTATTACCTCTATTTACATTTTATTAATTGTATTTGACTCGTGTACGACAACGGATCAATTATATTCTTAATGGATTTGCTTATGATCTGTATGATTACTATAATTCTAGTAATACTGCTAGAGATGTATGGGATGCTTTGATGAAGAAATATGATACTAAGAAAGCTAGGGTTAAGAAAAAGGTTGTGAGCTGCTAGTATTTGAGTATCATATGACTAATGACAAATCAATGGAGGCCCACTACAGTGAAATTCAGAAGATAGCTCATGAGATCATCTCTTAAGGTATGACTTTAGATAAAGAGTTTCAAATTATTGTTACTATTGACAAACTACCTCTGCTTGGAAGGAATTCAAAAATTCTCTCAGGCATAAAATAAAAGAATGTCGTATAAAGAGTATGGATACAGTAACTAAACTGCAAATTTCGTAATCTGGATTTTTGTAATAATTTTAATTAGAGGATCACTTGTTTTTAAACCCTAAACCCTAAAGCCCAATATCAAGTACTATATATTGGCAGTTTTGTTTCTTTTTTATGGACGAAAAAATTCGGATTCAAATTTCTACAAGAAATAATTAGTTTTATTTTTAATTTCATAGAAGGCTAATTTTATAAGATTAATCCATGAGTTTAGAGTTTAATCAACACCTTGAGATTTAGGTTACACTGTCAATTTCGATTCATGTTTCTATTCTTGTTTATTTGATTATATTGTTATTTTGATTGCTTAAATTGAATTTCAAAAGGATAGATTAAATTTATTTGATAGAGTTTGGTTTCGGTTTCTAATTTAATTGAATTATAATTTTGCGACGCTTGATCGTTAATTGTAATATTTGGATGGTTGTGATGCTTAATCCAATCAAAGAAACCAAATTCACATAGGATTGATTACACTTGTTTGATCAATTCCATAGTCAAATAAGAATAGAATCACAAATTAGAAATTAAATTCATTGATAAAATCTATGATAGGTCTGAAAATCGAATAAGTGGATTAATCGTTTTGCTCATCTGTTAAATCCAAAATCTAAAAAAGCCCCTTTTTAATTTCAATTTTCTATTCGGTTATTATTTTTATATCAGAAGTTCTTGGGAAACGATTCGAGTTATTACCTCTATTTACATTTTATCAATTGTATTTGACCCGTGTGTGACAATAGATCAAATTGGCACCGTTGTCGGGGACGCTTTGATAATATTAACCCTCTTTTTAGCGGACTGTCTCGAATTGCTCCCAAATTTCGCCCAAAAATAAAAAAATAAAAAATAAAATAAGGAAGCCTAAAGGCATTTTATGGTTGAACAATGTATAGTTTTGGGACATGTGATCTCTAAAAATGGGATTGAAGTGAATCATTTTATGGTTGAAAAAAATTTGTGCTGAATTATGAAAATGTCATTTTATGGTTGAACAAGGCATGGTTTTGGGACATGTGATCTCTAAAAATAGGATTGAAGTGGATTCTGCCAAAATTGATGTGATTTCTATTTTGTCATATCCATATTGCATCCGCGAGATTCGTTATGTTCTTGGCCATATAGGTTTTTACAGACGATTTATCAAAGATTTCAGCAAGATATCTCTTCCACTATCGAATTTGCTGTAAAAAGATGTCAGTTTCACCTTCGATGACAAATGCAAGAAGGCGTTTAATTACGTAATGGCAACACTAACCTCTACTCCCATGATTCAGCCACCCAATTGGACCCTCCCTTTTTAAATTATGTGTGATGCATCTAACTATGTCGTGAGAGTAGTCCTTGCACAAAGGGTTGGTAAGGCTGCCCATGTTATTTATTAAGCTTCTAGGACTTTAGATTTTGCACATGCTAACGATACTACCACTGAAAAGGAACTTTTAGCTATTGGTTTTGCACTTGATAAGTTTAGATCATATTTGTTAGGTTCAAAGGTAGTTGTTTTTACTGACCATGCAGCGTTGAAGTTCTTGTTGAAGAAACCAGAAGCAAAACCGAGATTGATCTGGTGCATGTTGTTACTCCAAGAATTTGATTTAGAGATTAAAGATAAGAGTGGAGTTGAAAATTTGGTGGCAGATCATTTGAGCAGTATAGAAATGGATGAGGACCCCATCCCCATTCAAGATGATTTCCCTGATAAGCAACTACTACAATTGTGTGAGGTAACTCCTTGGTTTGCTGATTTAGTTAATTATCTAGTTGTTGGAGTCTTTCTTGCAGATGCATCCCGGACACAAGTACACAAACTTAAAAGTGATTCCAAATACTATGTGTCGGATGATCCATATATGTGGAAATTATGTAGTGACCAGGTGATTAGGCGATGTGTTTCCCACCACGAGGCTCGATCCATTCTTCATTTTTGTCATGCCTCTCAAACTGGAGAATATTTTAGTCCTCAACGGACAATAAGAAAAATTTTAGACTCGAGTTTCTTTTGGCCTACTTTGTTTAAAGATGCTTTAGAGACTTACAAAACTTGTGAACAGTGCCAAATAGCAGGAACAACAATCACTCGTAGGAGTGAGATTCCTCAACAACCTTTGTTTTTCTGTGAAGTATTTGATGTGTGGGGCATTGACTTTATGGGCCCTTTTCCTGTATCTTTTGCTTATGTCTATATTTTACTAGCCGTTGATTATGTGTCGAAGTGGGTGGAAGCAATACCCACTAGGACTAATAATTCTAAAGTTGTTGAAGGTTTTATCAGATGAAATATTTTTTGCAGGTTTAGAATACATCGAGCCATCATAAGTGATCAAGGCACTCATTTTTGCAACCACACCATGGACGTTTTGCTTCGGATGTACGGGGTTGTGCACACTGTCCATTTCAATTCATGAATCTATTCTTTTTTATTTGATTATATTGTTATTTTGATTGCTTAAATTGAATTTCAATAGGATTGATTAAATTTATTTGACAGAGTTTGATTTCGGTTTCTAATTTAATTGAATTATAATTTTGTGACGCTTGATCGTTAATTGTAATATTTTGATGATTGTGATGCTTAATCCAATCAAAGAAATCAAATTCACATATAATTGATTACACTTGTTTGATCAATTCTATAGTCAAATAAGAATAGAATCACAAATTAGAAATTAAACTCATTGGTAGAATATGTGATAGGTCTGAAACTCGAATAAGTGGATTAATCATTTTGTTCATCTGTTAAATCAAAAATCTAAAAAAATCCCTTTTTAATTTCAATTTTCAATTCGGTTATTATTATTATATTAGAAGTTCTTGTGAAATAATTCGAGTTATTACCTCTATTTACATTTTATCAATTGTATTTGACCTGTGTGCGACAAGGAATCACTTGACATGTTTAGGTGGTTTCGTAGTGATAGAGGAACCGATTATGATTCTAGTTTGTTTTATGAGTTTTTTAAATTACATGAAATTATACATGAAACAACTGTACAATGGTAAAATAGAAACAAAGAATAAGGAAACTTATATTGACTATTTGCTATGTTTTGAATAGAGTTCTTAAATCTAAAAACAAAACATCTCCTTATGAGATTTTGAAGAAAAGACAACCAAACTTGTCATACTTTTAAACTTTGGGTTGTTTGGCTTATGTCATAATCGTCGATCCCAAGCGTATTAAACTCGTCATTAGAACCTATGAATGTGTATTCATTGGATATGCAGTAAACAACATAGCGTATATATTTGATGACCTAAATGTGAAAGTGATCATAGAGTCAAATGATGTTGACTTCTATGAATATAGACTCCCTTTCAAATCGAGAAATAGTGGGGGCAACAAAGCAAGTCACATTCTTGTGATGAGGAGCACTAAAAGCAACAAACAAGGGGAAATAAAACTTTGAAGAAGCATGAGAGCTAGAGTTTCTAAAGATTAAGGACCCGATTATACAACTTATACCTTAGAAGAGGATCTTGAAAATCTTCAAGAAGCTTTGTCATCTTTGGATAGAAGTTATAAATGATGAGATGATTCTCTAAAGTCTAACAAGATATGGCATTTAGTAGACTTGCCTCATGATTGCAAACATATAGGTTGTAACTGGATATTGAAAAAGAAACTAAAACCCGATGGAACTGTTGATAAATACAAGGCTCACTTTGTAGCCAAAGGTTTTAGACAAAAAGAAAATATAGATTTCTTTGACATTTTTTCACCAGTCACTAGAATTATATCTATCAGGGTACTCATTTCAGTTGCTGCAATTCATAATTTGATGGTACACCAAATGAATGTCAAAACAACTTTTTTAAATGGTGGCTTGGAAGACGAAATCTCTATGGAATAACCTGAAGGTTTTGTGATTCATGTTCAAGAAAACAAGGTCTGTAAATATGAAAATGGGATTTGCACTATCATGTCTCTATGTAGTCGGTTTTGCTCATATTTACTTCAAGCATTCATGTTGTAAATATTGTGAAATCAGTGTTGTGTGATAACATTAATATGAAAGACCTCAGAGAAGCGAGTGTGATAGCGTTTCAGCAAGTGTACTGAATCGTCGCAAGTAATAGTAAAACAATAGTACCGAGTGTCGAACTCAAGGATTGCGTTTTACTATTGAATTATATTTAATTACTGCAATTGAACAAAAAGTACACTAATTGATTGAAATAATATTTGAAATTAACAACAGTAATAAAATTGATCTTTTATAATGAAAAAAATGTCAAGGATGAGTTTCACTTTGAATCCAACCTTGGTGCCTAATTTGATCCTAATTATTGAATTCTTTTATTGAATTATTACCGAATTCTCTTTATTATTCTTGCCCTAATGTTTTAGCGACAAAACCTTTAATTCCAAAGTAACCCCTAATTCCTTAGTAGATTTAAGATTAGAATTAAGCATTATCGTATAGAAATTCTTTTGTAAACTATTGCTTTGCAACTAATTTAATTGGTTTCATGACCTGCATGTAGCCCTAGACTACAAATTAATGAATTCCTCATCTCAAGCATTCGTAAAGTCCACTTTCGTTTCAAAATACAAATCTTAGAACATTTTAATGTTGATCAAGCAATAAAAAGGATTAAGCACATATATGAGAAAAATAATTCAATAAACTCATTCATATTACTAGAAATCAAATAAAAAAAATAAGGGTTTCATCTGGTTACACTCATCCCTAACAAATAGGGTTTTGTTACTCATGACAGAGATACAAAAGATAGGGATTAAAGAAGAATTACAAGAATGATTCATGAATGGTTCTTGGTAAATCTGCTACAATGAAGTTAAAAACGGCCGTCTTTGAGTTTCTATGCTAGGGCACAAGTCTCCAAACTTCCCAAGAGTCAAAAAGATCCCTAAACAGTAAAAAAAAATTGTGTTTTTATGAATGTTGATGCGCGTCGCGCGCCCCAGGCGCAAGATTTGTGCTCCGAGTGAGCCTAAACAGTGCCGCAAGGCTGGAAGTGCACCCTAGGCGCAGCATTTGCGCTTTAGGCGCATCCTGGCAGTGGCAAAGTGCTGGAAATGCACCTCATGTGTGGATGGCGCGCTTCAGGCGTACAACATCTGTTGTCTGACGTATTTTGTTTTTTACTCCTCTTTAGAGTCTGAATTTGGTTCTGATGTCTTCATGAAAGTTGTCGCTATGGAGCTTAGCTTTCACGTGCACTTGGTTTGACTCTAATTGGACATCTACAACTCCAGATATGGCTGAAATACTCCGCATAGGTCATGTTGATTTCTCACCAAAATTCCGCACTGCACTAAAACAAAGTAACAACACAAAACTACGAAAAATCTCTACTTAATTAAACAAATAAGAACATAAATATTTCATTAAATCAAATAACTAAAATCAACAAAATATATCAAATAACTCATTAAATTAACTTATGATTAAAGATAAATAAGACTAAAATCAATAAAAATTATGCATATGATGAAGAGTCATCAGAGTATAATCCTTGGAATAAAGATTACTAGGTCAGAAAAGGGAATTTCTTTGGTTCCGTCTCACTATGTTGGAAAGAACCTAAAAAAATACAAATACTTTGATTGCAATCTTGCTCGCGCGCTATATGATCCAAGTGTGAAACTTTTCAACAACACTAGTGAAGGTGTTAGACAAACTGAATATGTGAGCATCATTGACAACCTTAGGTATGCCACTGACTATACTAGAAGCGAGACAAAAGGCATTTCATGAAGCGATACAATGAATTATATCCTCGAATGATTAAATTGACCATGAGAGCTTCATAATCTCATGAAAATTACAGAGCTTCATAATCTCATGAAAATTACAGAGCTTCAAAATCTCATGAAAATTACACATTTTTTTTCAAAGTTTATGAAGATTCCAACAAAATAATTGATGATATATTGGCATAAAATTATGTGAATGGAGAATCAAGTGGAATGGTTCATGTATCCATATTAATTGCAAATGGTGAAATAGACAAAAGGCATAAAAAAGCAAGATTGTTCACATCAGGACAAAAAATGACTTAAGTCTTGGGTTGAGAAATTAACTAGAAAGAGAAATAAATACTCACAACAACAAAAAATCGCAAGAAAATTTAGTGCAGTCGTTACCAGTAAGTTTTTCATTAATGTATACAATTTTTTTTAACTATATAATTTATTTAACTTTTCTTGTAATGTGCATCAACCACTAGATAAGAGCTAAGTTTTAAGTGATCAAATGACACAATCAAGTCAAGTTGATAATGAAATTCGACATTAAACTACAACTCAAATGACACAATCAAGCCAAGTTGATAATGGAATTCAACATTAAACTACAACTCAAATGACACATTAAGACTTCACAATTTCTTTTAAACAATTTTTATGAAAATTTTGCTATGAGGTATATCTATACACTAAAAATGTGATAGATTTTGTGTGTGCGTCTTTCTAGTTTATGTTTTCTAATTTAATCATTTCATATGTTTTGGTTGTTTTGCAAGTTTGCATCGATAATTTTGACACTTTCCTGGTTTATGTTATTGATAATTCAGTCAACAAAACCTATTTTATTAAAAAGACTCAATAGAAAGATTGTTAAGTTATACAATTTAATCACTTAGTATAATGCAATAGGTGTTCAACTAAACTTGAACAAGTGCAAAAAGTTTTATATCAATCAACTCCACACAATATTTATGTGAAGGTTTGTTACAATTACATAAGCCCCACTTCAACGATATATTAACTCAATCTTGTGTTCTACAAAATTCAGAAATTTTATAGCTAAAATGGTATTAAATTTAAATCTCAATTTCAATTGTTAGTATAAATTGTGTAATACAAATCCAAATTACATAAAGATATGTGAGAATACAAGTGTAATTAAAAGGAAACTCATGATTCGTATCAAAATGTCTTTCAATTTGGTTGAATCAGCTTATTAAATTTTAATTGGCCATTAAAATTGGTTTATCCGATTGTGTGCATCTATATCAAAAGCTCCATTTCTTACACTAATGAAATTGGTTAATGTGATTTCATGCATCCATCCATATGAAATATTAGAAAAACGATAAAATAAAAAGAAAACGAAACACGTGGCTGTAATGAGAATCAAGGTAAAATAAAAATATAAATACAAAAAGACATGATAAAAAAGTTATAAAAGATTTAATAAAGTAAATGAATTTTTTTTCTTCTAAAAATTGTGAAAAAACAATAACTGAAATTGTGGATTTATTAAAATGAAAGACAAAAACTACATTTTAACCATAAAATAATTAATATTAACAAAATCAAATTAAATTCGAGTTTACTCAGTTTATTACAAAATAATAAAAAATTTGTTAAATTTTTTTTATGAATTTACCTAAATTCGAGTTTACTTGAGTTCTTTTTGGTGTTTGGGGAGGAATATCCCTATTGTTGATTCAAATTTATGTTGCAAGAAATTATTAATTAGCTGATTGTTTATAACCCACAACATTGTATGCATATACTCCTAAAACTCAATGTTCCCATATAATTGAAATAAAGAGAAAAATGGTACCTCACATTAAGCTTATTAGCATGGTTATCTATTTAAGTGGTTTAATAGTCCAACTTAGATACATACGTATTTAAGTTCTAATTCAAAATTTCAGTTATGTGGATTAATTATAATCAAATTTAATCTCTTTGAAAGACAAAAGAAAAATGATACAAAAGAAAAATATACACCTACAATTCTTAACCATGAGATAAGTTTCTTATTTATATGATGTCAATTCTTAACAATCACTATAGGAAAGTAGAAACACTTTAATGAATTATGGATTTTGTACACCTATTACCCTAAATATTACTTTAATGAATTATGGACTTCGTACACCTATTACCCTAAAAATATCATTGGTTTTGATGCATGAGCTTATTTACTGAAACCTATAATAGTTTTTGCTTATAATTAATTGAAGATGCATCCATGTCACTTTACATGTGGAGGTTCATTTTGTTTTTTACTTATAAATAACATTAGAGACTGTCCAAATCCTCTGTGCTTTTGTATCAATTTTCTTTATTAGTTTCATCTCAATATGACCACATAAAGATAATTTATCAAGACTACGACATAATTTAATAATTATATATTAGTGGTTTAATTTATAAATAATGAGTCTTATGAAGTGTTTTATTATTTGATTTAAGAACAAATTTGTGTATAAAAATACTCGAGAGAGTCTTCTCTTTTTTAGTAAGAATGTTATTATTTCTTAATTTTTAAAGTGAGAGAGTATATGTGTAAAAGACTCGGTAGATAGTCCATGATTTAAAAACAACTATTAGGAGAAGAGTGTGACTCCTTCCAAAAAAAATTTAAAAAAGATAAATTAATCTCTACAATTCTAATGACCTCTATAAACTTTCAATTCATTTGTCAATGTTGAATTTGCATGTTCCAATTATGAAATTCTAAGACTTTAGAATATTCTTCTCTTCTTTAATGCATTGAAATTCCACATTTGAAATTTGAATTGACTTCCAACAGATTTTCAGGTAATCTAAAAATTTCACTTTCTTCTCACCACTTGTCTTTCTTAAAGATTGTTCTTCTCATTTTCTGCCTTGACAGCACCAAACACCTCCATTGCTACACCTTGCAAATCTTGAACCAACAAACTTCTACATCTGTAATATCATCTCCTCCAAAGAAATTATATTGATGACAATAGAAAGCCCCATTACGAAGCTTTACACTTACACTTCCAATATCTTCAACCTTTATTTTATCACCATTTCCAAGCACAAAATGACCAAAATCTCCATTAGTCATCAAGGTGTCAAATATTGTTCTATCTCGACAAATGTTTTTTGCGGCAACAAAGTCCATCACCCATTTTGATTTAACAACCTCCTTAGTTGTTGATAAGAACACATCATCATCATTTTATGTTGTCCTTACCACATTGGTTTGGGAGTGGCCATCATCTTTCTTCATTCCTCTTAATTTCTTCACATGACCCATGACCCATGACCCATCTTACATGCACATGACCCATCTCGCTGAAATAGTAACACTCCACATTGCTCATATCACATTGTGGGCGTGATTGAAACTTCGATCTTCCTCTTAGCTCACCTTGTTCTCTTGAGTGAATTTTCCCTTGTTAAGAGCCTTCCACTGCTAGTGCATGATATTCATCATTGATATTCTCATTTCTCATTTTCACATAGAGCAACGAACATATCATCTAACTTCAATGTTGTCTTCCCTACAAGCAAAGTTTGGACCAAAAATTTGTAGGACTTTGGTAATGACGCTAACAAGAGCAATGCTTGCTCCTCATTGAAGAATTTATCATGTGCATTCAACGATTGACACATTAGCTTATTGAATGCATTGATATGGTCATGGATATTTTTTTTGAACTCTATTTTGAGTTGATACAACTCAATTTTGTTAGCAACTTCAATACATAGATGTCCTCGAGCTTCTCCCATAGAGTTTTTTGTGTTGTCTCCTTCAATAGATTGTATTTGATCTCAAGAGCTAGAACTGACCGAATTGTACTTATAGCCTTCTTTTGGATTTTGCTCCATTCACTTGCACTCATGGCACTTGGCTTCTCTTCCTCTAAAGCTTGATCAAGACCATATTGCACCAAAAGGTCTTGAATCGTACATTTCCAAATTGTGAAATTAATATTTCCATCAAATAATGGAATCTTAAACTTTGGCACGTTCCTTGCCATAGCTATGATGCTACTGTTGTGGAAAACCACACATTTACCTAAGATCTTATATGAGAACACACACCACAAATAAAAGAATAAGAAAGTACAAAGATTACAATTATTGTAACCCATCCCAAATTATGTATAACTCTACAAACTCTCTCACTCTAAGATTTACAAGAAATGCTAACACTCATTTAAAAAAAGACTCTCTCAAGTGTTCTCTTACACACAATTGTTCTTGGATAAGATAATAAAACACTTCACAAGACTCCCTATTTATATGAAAAGAGTGTGACTTCTTCCAAAATTATATTAAAGAAGGTCAATTGATCTCCATAATTCCAATGAACTCTAAAAACTCTCGATTCACTCATCAAAGTTGAATATGTGTGTTCCAACGGTCAAATTCTAAGACCTTGGAATATTCTTTCCTTTTCTGCATGCATTGAAATTCTACTTTGAAATTTGAATTGACTCTCAATAAGAGACTTTAACGACAAACTCCAATTGTTTAATATATTACAGAACAATTTTTAAAATTTATTTTACAAAGTAGTTGTATAAAATAAATGAGAGAAAGACAAAGAAAGAGAACCTGAAAATAAAAGTGATAGCTCCCGGAAAGACTAAAAGAGTAATGTTAAAATACAACACAAAACTAAATATTATTGGAGTAATTATAATTTATTAATCAATAATAAATGATATAGACACAACAATAAGTAGGAACTATCCTTTCAAAAAAAAAATATTAAAAGCTTGGGTCCATGATTTTTGAGTTTGCACGAGTCCGATAAGAATGTCGGGGAAACAGTTTTATTGATTTTTTCTATTTTTTTTTTAAACAAACAATAAAAAAAATTTATGAGTATGTATTAAACATGAATGGAATGCAATTATTATCTCTTTTTTATTTTGATGTTGGGGAATCATAAATCTTAGGTGAATTTTAATAAAACGAATTATTAGTGAGAAATATGGGAATTGGTAAACAAAACAACAAATCCTTCATTCATGAGAAAAAAGTACATTGCATTTAAATTAAAAACTTCATCGACTATGATATTTCAATCATCTCTTTCAATAGAACAACCAATCCTCTCCTCCAATTCTTCTACCAAATGTTTGCAATATTCAACGAACTTGTAGACTTTGATTGGAGTATTGAGTGGGTGCATGATTGCATCAACCTCTCTTAAGTGTTTTGGAATTTTTATGATTGTCTGATTAGCTAGCATTGCCAATTTTAAAAAACAATATTTCCAATGTCTTCCTTTATCTTCCAACTCTTTATAAATCTCTTGATTCTTCAATTGTCCAAGCAACACCATGAAACGCTCCTCCCAATATATGGTTTCATCCTTCAAGTCATTATAGATCTTTTCTTGATAATCAATGTAATTCTTCAACTCACTAGAAGTTTCCATTTCTATTTTTAGTGCAACTTGGTGTTTTGAGAGTAATTCTTCAATTTCTTCCTTCTGTCTTACTTGACTCTTGTATTTAGCTACCATTTCTTTCAGTTGTTTATTCAAATCTTCAAACTCCTTTTTTATCTTCTTCTCAGAGCTCGCTGATTTTGTCCACAATTGCTTCCACATATAGGCTTCTTTTATAGCTGCATTCTTTTCTTCCTTTCGCACATCTAACTCTTCATTTGCACCTTTCAAACAATCTTGTATGTCAAGTTTATTTTCTTTTTCAATTTTCAACCTCTTGTTGCTTCTTTCAATAAATTGACTTTTACATGTGTTTTCTGATCGTATGTTCTCATTTTCTTGGGAGACTTTTTCTAACTTTGCTTGTAGCTCTTTTTTCTCCTCTTCAGATTTCAACAATGATACTTTGATCTCTTCTATTTCTTCATTTGTAACAAGGGTAGTTTCAGGCATTTACTGTGGAAAGGCAACTTGATTTCTTGGACTCTCTTCTTTATCCATTGTTGATAAGGTTCTTTTGTGCTGCAACTTCTACATCCGAGTATTTTTCCTTTTCTGATGATCAATTCCCAAGCTCGACTTATCCTTCTCAACATTGGTGGGTCTACTATACCCGTATTATGCAAAACAAAAGCTTCCAATGACTTGTCATCTGGTTTATCCAACATGGGGTAGCCAAGTTGTCTCAGAGCTATCATTGGATTGTAATTAATACATCCTTTCATTCCCATGAGAGGTACATTTGGAAAGTCTCCGCATCAGCATATTACCTCTTCCACCCCTTGTTCTCTATAGTACCATGAAATTGTATCCCCATTAAGGTTAGCTATACTCTGAGCCCATTCACGATTACTCTTAACCCCAACATGATACCCTTTCTTGAACATGTGAGACAAAAACCATGTATACAATACTAGAACACAACACAAAATTGTTCCCCCATTCTTCTCATGTCGCATGTGCAGAGAGTAGTATACATCAGCTAGAATCACGGGAACTGAGTTTTGTTTATGTTTGTTAAAAGCTAAGAAGACATTTATGGCAGCAAAATCTACAAAGTTATGAAGGTTTGGGAATAAAACAATACCATAGATAATGAGAGCCAAAACATCTATAAAAGTACTCCATTCCTTTTTAACAGCTAAATCTTGGCACTTTTGCTCTAGATATTTTCTTGAAAACCCATTAATAGCCCCTTTTCCTCTTTTGTACTTGCCAACTCTCTTATGTCGATCTTCAACACTTAAACAATTGTGTTCAACTTCGGTGGTTGCCCAGTATATCGATAAGGATTTCCTCTCTCTAAGGAGTTAACCCAATATTCGTTCAAATTCCTCTAATGTTGGGGCCAACTGAAAATCTTGAAAGGTGAAACATCTTAAGAAAGGATCATAATACTGAGCCAATGCCGTGAGGGCACCTATTTGCATATTTACTGCCAAGAGATTTAGGATCTTCCCATATTTTTGAAAGAAACTATCACGTTGTATAGTTTTCATTTGATTGCTGATGTCTCTTGAACTTTTCAAATCAGGTTGCTTGAACTTTAAAAGTAAGGTTTTTCTATTTTCCGATCCCATTGTCCACTTAAATAACACGTGACTAAGATTTGTATGATTCCCCAAAAATCCTGAAAACTTATGCAAAATGCTATTATGTTTTATTTTTCCTTAGAAAAAGAGAAAAAAATGCATATGAATGAAACTAATATATATATATATATATATATATATATATATATATATATATATATATAAACTCTTGAATATATGAAATAATTTTTTTGGTTTTTATGGATAATCTTACAATGAAAGGATCTATTGGCTTATGTAGTGAAATTCTTACAAGGGATGCTCTATGGTTCTAAACACTGTTCCTAGAGCTAATAATCCTATTTTGGAATATTGTCAACAACAATAGATAAACTATTTGGAGTGACAATAACCTCAACAAGATCAAACTCTAGATGAAATCTTCATGCTAACCTAACAGGATGTACATCCAGATCACTACACAATCTCGAGTCTAAACTTAAGTTTTGTTCAAACTCGGGTATAAGGTTCCACTCATAAGTGTGTGTCTTAATAAAAGTGTAGGGGTTGAATAAACACAATTCAATAAATCCATAATACTAACAAAATATATATACACATACAAAATAAATAGATAAATAAAATAAAATAAGATAAAATTGATCTACTAGCTTAAAAGGATATTATAATGTTAGCTAATACTTATTAAGAAATAATAAACACATAAAGAAAATGAAAATGAAAAACAAACAAATATAGAAAAAGTTAGAAAGAATAATATATAAATAAATATAAAAAAATTATGCACAATTAATTTGTTAGGCTTGATTCTCTAAATGTCACCAGTAGAGTCGCTAGCTGTCACGACCTAAAATTTCGAGTTTTCCTCGAATTCAATGGAGTCGCCACCAAAATTTATTTTAAATTGGGAAATTATTGGGAAACCCTTAAAATATAATAAAAAAAAATAAAAAATGATCTTTGATATCAGATTTTGAGTTCGGGAGTCGATTATACGTAGGGAAGGTATTAGCACCCTACGACATCCGTTAAAACACGGTTACCTATAATTAATTATGCAAAATTATATCAGATTAAATATACTTATTTATGTTTATTATTAAATATGAATATAAATTATTTTTTATAAATGTTATTTTTGAGATAAAAACGTGTTTAAAAGAGTAAAAAATATTTTGATTATTGTGTTTGACAAGAGTGTGATCTTGCTCTACATATCTCCCGGTGCGATGGAGAAATCAAAGCTACGTAGTTCTTGGTAAAAAATGTGGATGTGTTGATTTTTTTTAAATAAATTGTATTTTTGTTATTTTAAAAAAAAATTAATTTTGACAAACATAAATAAATAAACTTGTTTGATTTGAATAGTTATCTTAAAATATGAGTTTTAAGATGATCAAGTTGTACAACTCGTGTCTCAAAACTCAAAGAGTAAAAAACAAGATGTCACATCTAATTTAATACTCTTAAGAAATTTTATTATTTTTTTTTATTTTTAATATTAAATTTCAAAGTTAAAAAAAATAGTACAACTTATATTAATATCTCAAAAAAAAATGTCATATCTAAATAAAAAAAATAAAAAGAGATAAAAATATAATAATTATTTTTTATATTAGAAATTGATTAAATATTCAAGCATATATATTTTTAAAATAAAAGGCAATGATCAAACTAAAAAAAAAAAAAGAAGTTGGACCTATAAAAACGTAAATTGGCCGCACAAAAAAAAACCATGGCCCAATATCTTTAGAAACCTGATTTGTAAAACAAACCCTAACTTGAAAAAGACATAGGCAAAACCAAGATGAGCGGCGACTAGGATAATGGAGGTTAGAGATCAAAAGTTTCAAAAGAGAAAAACAGAGCCGTATTTCCACGTGAACTTCATCATCAAGATCGGGAACAAGAACGGCGTTGGAATGAGGCCATAGGATCAAGTCGTCGAGGAAGAAGGCGAGTCAGAGTGCGAACGGAGTGACCAAAAAATATGGTCGGCATTCCGGCGACGACAACGACGTTCAAGGTTTGAGTTTTTAATCCTATTATCTCTAACATTTTTTATACTCAGATCAATAATAATAAATCATTTCCATCTTTTATTCATAACTCAAACTCAATATATTACATTTAGATTATGACTAGAAAATGAAAAATGAAAAACGAAAATACTATAATCCTTCTATTTGTTCCTCTGTTTTTGTATGTTTGAATAGTGACAAAATTCAATCTCTACTTTAGTGTATTTTTTTTTACAAATTTCTCTCCCAAAAAGAAAATCTACTCTCTGTTTTAAAATTTTGAATTCTCTTTCTCTTCTTAGTTTCAAAATTTCAAACTTTATTTATAGACTAAAAGTATTAAAGTAGTGAAACCTTGTGTTTATTAGATAAATTTTATGATCAGTAAATAAAATCAGGTTCTGGATTTTATGTGTGTTTGTTTGCAAAATTCAGATTTTGGGTATAGCAATTATAAAAGAAGGTTATACAAGTAATACCTTTATTAGTATGTCTGATATAAGATAAACCAATTAACTGGTTTCTAACATGTTTGTACTTAGTATGTTGTGAATGAACATAATATAAAGCAAAGTTGTAACAGGATACTGGGAATGCAAATAATATAAAGGAGGGCTTGCAATAGCTCGCACAAAGTCAAGCAGTTAAAAGGATGTACAATGGAAGATGAAGGTGAAGACTTCATTTGTTGTGTTGAGTGTTGGCAGGACAATGTGTGGAATGGATTGGTGTATTGGGTACTAATTTGTTGGCATGTCAAATCAGAAACACTTTATTTTTGAATTGTTTTTATTGTAATTCAATTTTTATTTTATTTTATGTAAAATAAAGATGTTTAGATTTTTTATAATAATTATAAAATATTATTATTATTATTATTATTATTATTAAAATAACTTTAAATTATTCAGACAAAAATTAGGTACTACACCTTCTGTTTCACAATATGTATCAATTTAGTAAAAAAAAAAGTTATTTAAATATAAATGTTATTTTAAATTTTCAATATATGACTAATTATTTTTCTAATTTGATCACTTTAATTAACATAGTAATGTATTCCAAAGTCATTAATATATTTCATTTTGCAATTCCAATAGTGAGAAACACAAATAAAGATAAGATATGACACAAATAAATAGTAAATAGTAAATGAAAAGAAAATCATATTTTCAAATTCAAATACATCACATAAATTTTTAGAGAGAGAAAAAAGACCAAAATATATTGTCATAGTAGAATTAGAAATGTCATGGACAGAGGAAAAGGATAAATTATGCTTTTTTATAGTCTTCTTAATTGAAAAAATTAATCTTCCATATTAGCCAATATTTATTTATTTAAAGTAAGGTTGCTTGAACTTTAAAAGTAAGATTTTTCTTTTTTTCGATCTCATTGTCCACTTAAATAACACGTGACTAAGATTTGTATGATTCCCCAAAAATCCTGAAAATTTATGCAAAATGGTATTATGTTTTATTTTTCCGTAGAAAAAGAGAAAAAAAATGTCATGAGATATGAAATAAACTAATATATATATATATATATATATATATATATATATATATATATATATATATAAACTCTTGAATATATGAAATAAGTTTTTTGGTTTTTATGGATATTCTTACAGTGAAAGGATCTATTGGCTTATGTAGTGAAATTCTCACAAGGGAGACTCTATGGTGTTAAACACGGTTCCTAGAGCTAATAATCCTATTTTGAAATATTGTCAACAATAGGTAAACTATTTGGAGTGACAATAACCTCAACATGATCAAACTCTAGGTGAGATCTTCATGCTAACCAAACATGATGTACATCCAGAAGGCTACCACTACGCAATCTCGAGCCTAAACTTAAGTTTTGTTCAAACCCGGGTATAAGGTTCCACTCATAAGTGTGTGTCTTAATAAAAGTGTAGGTGTTGAATAACCACAATTCAATAAATTCATAATACTAACAAAACATATATACATATACAAAATAAATAGACAAATAAAATAAAATAAGATAAAATTGATCTACTAATTTAAAAGAAATATGTTGGGGTTTACTGTTAATTGAATGTATTCATCATTCTAGTAATTAAAGTATTTTCAACATACTCTTAATCACATGTTTCAACTAACATTTTTATTAAAGATGATCTGCTAATTAATGGTGTAATTTTATTATATACCTTCTGTTTCACAATATGTATCAATTTAGTAAAAAAAAAAGTTATTTAAATATAAATGTTATTTTAAATTTTCAATATATGACTAATTATTTTTCTAATTTGATCACTTTAATTAACATAGTAAAGTATTCCAAAATCATTAATATATATTTCATTTTGCAGTTCTAATAGTGAGAAACACAAATAAAGATAAGATATGACACAAATAAATAGTAAATAATAAATGAAAGAAAATCATATTTTCAAATTCAAATACATCAAATAAATTTTTAGAGAGAGAAAAAAGACCAAAATATATTGTCATAGTAGAATTAGAAATGTCACGGACAGAGGAAAATGATAAATTATGCACTTTTATAGTCTTCTTAATTGAATAAATTAATCTACTATATTAGCCAATATTTATTTATTTAAAGAAACTCGTATAATAAAAACATACAA
>JBBPBT010000240.1:3723142-3810404 GCA_037974875.1 Cicer bijugum | reverse complement strand
CCATAAAATAAATGTTGTATTTTAGATTTATATCAAAAAAATAGAGGTTTGAAATAATAAAACAAATATAGTACAAAACAATTTTTAAAATTTATTTTACAAAGTAGTTGTATAAAATAAATGAGAGAGAGACAAAGAAAGAGAACCTGAAAATAAAAGTGACAGCTCCCGAAAAGACTAAAAGAGTACTGTTAAAATACAACACAAAACTAAATATTATTGAAGTAATTATAATTCCGAAAAGATTAAAAGAGTACTGTTTAAATACAACACAAAACTAAATATTATTGAAGTAATTATAATTTATTAATTAATGAATCAATAATAAATGATGAAGACATAACAATAAATACGGACTATCCTTTTAATATATAATATTCAATAACTTAATTAAACCATAGATCAAGTCCTCATGCATGTTTTGGTCTGCTAGCTCATCATAGTTTTGATGAGAGGTGTACATTCACGAAAACAAAAGTGTACATAAGAGTTGTCTTACAATATCAGAGACACACTCTCAATAAATATGGATAATTTACTATTGGTATGGTACAATGATAAACCTTATTATTTTAAGTAAATTTGAATAAAAAATTATATTTATATTTATTTTTTTATTATTATAAAATTCAATGTTACTAAAAATGGCAAGAGTGCACCTTTGAGTGGTTTATTAACATAGTGTGAATCATGAATTAAAAAAAGATATTTGTTAAAGAATGATATAAAAATAGGATGTATGTAAATAACATTAGTACCAAGTAATAAATGACCGAACAAGGCTAAGAATATTCTCAGTGCAGCAAGTTAATTATAAGGTTGATCAAATACCTGAAGAAAAAAAAGAGAGTAATTAGTATTATTAACAAATGACTAACGGAAGCCTAAAAGGGAGAAAATAATAATAATAATAATAATAATAATACTAATAATAATAATAATAGACTGAAAGTCTACTATATACGTGTTTCCTCCTCTGTGGGTCAAATAAAAAGAAATGAATGAGTGTTGATGATATATTAAAACTATAAAATACATAACAAAAATTATATGATAAACAACACAAATTGTATAGCATAGTTGAGCGAAAAAAATTTATATGTAGCAAGAGGTCTTTTGGTGGAGTGTTTGGTCTTAATATAAATGAATATATTTTTGAGAAAAAATTTTATATGTAGCAAGAGGTCTTTTGGTGGGGTGTTTGGTCTTAATATAAATGAATATATTTTTGAGACTTGTAGATTGATGGAGTATATGAAAGGTTATATATAAATATGGAAGGAAGAAATGTATAGGTATATCTATAGAAAAGTGATGTATAGAGCAAATTAAGCATATGTATATGATATAGAGGAAGAAGGTGAGTGAGCTATTACTATCAATATTTTGCATGCGAATTTGAGTTATTTGTGTGAAAGGTTATAGAAATATGGAGGAAGAAGTGTGTAGCTATATAGTAAGAAAGGTGATGTATATGATAAAGAGAGAAGTGGAGTTGAGAGAAGAGGAGTTGTGATAATTGTGAAGGGAAGCTTGTGTATTTATAGAGTAAGAAGATGCATTCAAGGGTGTGAAGTTTTCATTGCTTTGGTATTAAGTGTGTGAAGTTATAGAATCTTATTATCCACGTACCCATGCTTTTACAATTAGTGATTTCTTTTGCTTTAACATTGTCATCATCCATCCATATGTATAAAATGAATTCAACTTTTACTTCATTTAGTTATGTATATTGATTGTTGTGTTATTAAGAAATGGTTGAAATTCCATCTCTTAACAATGGCAATATATTAAGAGATTTTTTCAAAGCAATGCATATAAGCTAGTAAGTGACACCTCCACCAATTAATGCTTTTGCTTTACGTGCCTTCACCTCCCCTGCATGAGATCAAAGTGTGTGTGAGTTTGATATTTGCTATCAAGGTTAGGAATCTTATCCTTCTAAATGGTTTTTCTCTTTGATTTATATCACTCTCATAATTGATCCATGTATAGCAACTTCCTTTGTCTTTTTCTTCATTCATTACATGTACCTTAAAATAAAGCTTTTCAACAATGGAAAACATTGGTTTGATGCAAGCAAGCATCTCTAACTTTCCATACTTCCATGCAAACCAACGAACATAGGGTGGGGTGGGGGACTTGAAAAATTAACCTACTTATAATAGATTCCAAAGTATTGTAGGACACTTTTCTAACTTTGAAAATAATTAATAAACTAAAAAACACTTTTTCAAAATATTTAGATATTTAAATCTTAGTATAAGTTTCTCCATTACAGCTATCTTATTATTATTAATTAGTTTATAAATTACTTTCTCCATTACATAATTGAGTATATTTGATATGTAAAAGTAAGTCTTTTAATTTGAGAATTTTGTGTTAAAATTAATAATAATTTATTTTTTTTACTATGAATTTATAAAAGTAAAATTGTTGGTACATTAATACTTTATAATAGTAAAAAGATAGATATTAGATTCGACATGACGATAAATGAGAAATATGTTGTCACCCTAATTTTCTAGTCTTATAGATATTTTCTTAGAATGAGGGATGGATGCAAATATAATAGACATTTGTCAAATATAAAATCAACATTTATAATACAAACCTTGCACAACTTAATAGTTTGTTTAAGTTAATGTTTAAGAATGAAGTGGTTACAAATATTTCCATTCAATTTTAGTTTACATGTGTATAAAAAAAAAAAAAGTGAATTTTTTCAACAAAGTTTACCTGAAATATTCTTAGATTTTGTTTTTCACTAACTTGTTTTTTGACATGAATAAAATATTCATTAAGCAGCTAAATCTGCTACAATAAAACGAGCGACACAAATAAGGCAATTCTTGAGAAAATAAACAAGTAGAAAAAAAGGGAAACAAATCATGTGTCAATCCCTAATAATTAGACCAAAGTAGGAGTTATCTGTGGATCAATTGTACAAAGCACAAATAGTATTCAATAAGTCCCCCTTCAACCATGATATGACAGAAGCTTGAGTCCAAAGCAGCAGATTGACATCTCTAATAACAACACCAATTTCTCACATGTTCTGAATAGGGTCTTATTGAATAGGGTCTTGTGTATTCAAAAAGTCAGTCAAAATGCCACTTTTAATAAGATTCATTTTAACAAGGAGGGTATTAAGAAGAATTTTCCAAGGTAAACTAATGTGTTTAGGTATCATCCTAAGATTCCATAGTCTAGACCAAACAGGAGAATTGGCATTTAGCTCAGAAGTTTGAGAAGAGTCTCACTCTTCCCTCAATCTCCAGAGTTTAGGTAAACTTGTGTAGTTTACGATTTTAATAGTAAACTCGTAAAAGTTTATTTAATATTAAAATAATATATATATATATATATTATTAAAATAATAATAAATAATTTAACATTTTATCTCCGTAATAAATCAAAAATATTTTTAAATAAATAAATATTTATGATAGACCAAAATAAAATGATAGAAAAATAACAATCTCATATTGAGGCATAATAGTTGTCTCTAAAAACAACACAAAAAACATACATTTAATTTTTAAAACCAATAGACATTACAACACATACATAATTAAGCGAATATTGACTAATATTAATTAAAATTTTATATTTTAAGATAAACTAATGAAAAATCTTAAACTCATAAAACACTAATAAAATCATAAGTTTACTAATTTTATTAGAGTTTTCTTAAACTCGTATGGGTTTGTCAAAAATAGAGTTTGCATGCCGGTTAAGTTTAATAACCTTTCTCCCAATGTTTGAAACAATGGTAGCACGTTTAATAGAGAAAATACATCTCTTAATTCGAGATCAAAACTAGTTGGTTCATTTGGCAGTATAAAGGGAGGGGAAGTTGGAGAATGTGACGTGCTTCGAAGGGCAGGAAAGTTTCATTAATTAGGTTGGAGTTGCATATTCCCAAATCTTGAAAAATTAGTTGAGACACATGGGACAAGTCACTTTGAAGAGGCTTTGGGGGTCCAAATTTTTAACAGCTTTGAAGTGGTAGCCAATTATGTTGGAAAATCTTACAAATTATTCTCCTAGATATTAATAAAATGACCAGTATCCACTCTTCGAAGGAATCCTCGATTAAGGACCTAAATAGCTTCATAAATACTCTTCCATATGTAGCTAGGAGGCTAACCCGAGCGAGCTTTAAGGATATTTCCCCGAAGGACTCAATAGAGAGACTCGGGGTTGATATTCTACACGTGCGTGCTTGTATTATTAATATTGGCAAATATATTGGTCCACCATCTATAACTAATTGAATTTGGCATCATATTTTAAATTGGAGCACTAGGAATTAGGACGGTGCAAAAATTTTGATTAGGAGATCGAAATTCAAAACTGGATCTAAATTTATTTTAAATATTTGATAAAAATTATATGATTATAATTCGGTTGAATATTTATTTATGTTTTATATTTGAATTTGGTTTTTATGCACTCAACTGTTAAAAATTCAAAAACGATAATTTATTTTTTTCCCAAAATAAATTGTGAGAAAAAAAAAATCCCACTCAAATTAAAAAAATTTTGAAAAAAAATTGTAAATAATTTTTTATTAGAAAAAAATTTAATTTTTTATCGGTGAATATTAAGAAAAAACTATTTCTCGAAAAAAAAATCGATTTTCTTTTTAAAAAGTGATCCAATAAACCCACTAAACCCATAAAATTTAGGAGTTTTTTTAATGTTGAGGCTTTTTTTTTTTGGACTTTTTTAATCATGAAATTTTTTGACCCCTCCAACATGTGGGTCGAGACGAATAATTTGTAACTCTAATGATAACTAGTTAATTAATTAAGATATTAAATATTTATTGAGGAATACTAAAATATGATAGATTAAATATTTTAAATATAACTTTTTAAATTACTGAATTTTAAAAGATGATTTTTTTCTTCTTCAAAATTTTACATTAATATGTTATGTTGGAAATGATATTGATATTTAGATATTGCTCACACTTAACTTAATTATAAATGCTCAAGACAAAAATTAATATATTAAATCCATTGGGTATTTTAAATTTACTAAATTTTGTGGTGGTGATGTTCATCTCGGTTTTGAAAGCAAGCTTTCAAGTGTTTGTATTTTTTACAGTTTTATTATGGTGCGGTAATTGTTAGATTTGATCGAAACACTTTTTAAGTTGTATTTTCTACGGTTTTAGTAATAAATAATTTATGGAATTAGTATGAATCAGAATCAGTGGTCTTAATGAATTTAATAATAAATCAATTTTAATCATAATTTATTATAAGCAATTGAATATATTCAATTTTAATCCAAAGAGAAATCAATTGTATTGTGTATGGTTGACGTATGTTTGGTTTCTTAAAAAAACCAACGATGCACATTTATAGTAGGAACTAAGCTCAAGCAAGGAAATAAATACTCATTAATTGAGTGTACTTTTGCTGCCTACATTTATTGGAGATGAAATTAAGCGAATGCTAATTTCTTTTTTGTGCGGATCGTTTGACAAGGGAGCAAATGAATTTGATGGATGAGTAGGGAAAAGCTTACTATGAAAAATGAGTGGGGTGGAATAGGCTTTAGATATCACTTTTGGGGAAGCAAGGTTGGAAATTCTTAATCAATTCTAATGTTATGGTTAATAGAGTTTTCAAAGCTAAATATTTTCCAAATGAGACAACATAGGAGCACCTCTAACAATTTGGATGCAATTAGGATGTTGTGAATAGAACCATTGTCCTTGGCTTTAGATAGAAAAACTTGAAAAAATATGTTAGGAGCTAAGGATATCTTATGATAGGACACATGAGTCCTATTTATAAAACATAATTTCTATAACTTACAAGAACATGAATGACCTAACATAATGATGCATAAAACCATTAAATCTTAGGAGCTAAGGACATCTTATGATAGGTGAAAAGTGAATCAACATCCACACATAATTCATAATATTCATAACACTATATTTATTATAATATGCGATCTACAAAATATTGAAATAGTTACTTTTGTTTTCAAACAATATAAAACTTAAACTAATTAATTAGTTTAAATAGTTAATGAGCTTCACTTAAAGACAAATCATTTGTGAGAACTCTGTTGAGACAAAATATCTCTCATATGTTCTAATAATAATAAAATCATTTTAAAGATCAAATACTCTAATTATATGTGTTTTCTAATTGGTGTTCTTGAGTGTATTAATTTTTAGAAACCAAATCATTTATATTCTTGATCAAATGATAATTTTACAAATATTAATTTGTCCTCTTAAGAGAGGATGATGCTACTTTAAGTTGAAATATACAAAATAATATGTATAACAAAAAGGATAGCAGTAGAGAAAAATATTTTATCAAAGAAGTTTAGTACAAGTATCAGAGGATAAACAACAAATAATTGAGCATGCAATTCAATTTCCATTCATCCTCGTACATGGAAAATAATTGAAAGTACAAAAGTACAAAAAATGATGTCATTGACTTATAAGGTAAACCACTTCAATGTGTTGGGAAAAGGAAAAGGAAAAAGAAAAGAAAAGTGCAAGTCACATCATAATTAATGAAAGCTTCATCCTCCTACTAATTAGATTCACGCTCTTAATTATAATATAACAAAGACAGATGAATGGTAAATTTGCAATTCTAAACAAAGTCTGTGGGCAATCATCAGAGTCTTCAACAGATATATTGTACTTTTCATATTTGAAACTTCATGATTTCTATAAATTCAAATGATCCCATCCTCCAAGAGAATACACATACCCAAGCATAAAAGATAAAATCTTTGAAAAACAATCTCATCCTTAACATACTTTCTACTAATCTTAAATATATTCTTTGGATAATCTTTTTAGAAAGTATACCTTAGTGCTAGATCCATCCTTAACAAATCTTTCAAGTTGTGTAATGTCTGTAAGACAAGAAGATAAATGGTTTATGTAAGCCTGATGACACTGAGAAAATACATAGTGAAAAGAATACCTTTAGAGGATAAGCCATTTTAAGCAATAGTGAAAAAACTCGCAAGTAAGTGAGGTTGGACATACCAATATAAATTTTTGTGTGTGTCATTCTGTGAACTCTAATATCTTCATTTTGTCTTACTGTTATTTCAATTCTAAACAGTTATACTCAAACATTTATCCATTATCCTCACTCAGAGGATACTCATCTAGAAAGAAAAAAAAAGAATACCACTATTCAACTCTCGTTCTAGTGATATTTCAGTTACTTCAATTGACATAAGAACAAGGTTCTCTAGAAAATAACATATAACGATGTAAGAGAAAAATATCAAGATAAAAGATAAAATGTTGAAAGCTAAATATGTACCTGAGGG
This sequence comes from Cicer bijugum, assembly GCA_037974875.1. NCBI lineage: Eukaryota > Viridiplantae > Streptophyta > Magnoliopsida > Fabales > Fabaceae > Cicer > Cicer bijugum. The sequence goes on along the minus strand of JBBPBT010000240.1, from coordinate 3,803,066 downwards.
AGGATCCTCCAACAAGCCACCTTACTTCGATGGTACAAATTACTATCATTGGAAAGGAAAAATGACAATGTTTTGCATATCACATGATAATAACACGTGATCTATAGTTGAAAATGGAAATTATGTGATCAAAACCGACAACATAGATTCAACCTTAAGCACAATGGACTGCTGGTGAAAATGCCAAGGTACTCCTAAACTCTAAAGCTCATTTATTTTTAACATGTTCTTTGAATAGGGAAAAATATGATAAAATCTTAGAGTGCAAAAACGCAAAAGAGCTATGGGATAGATTGAAGATCCATCATGAAGGATCAAGTCACGTAAAAGAAGAAAAGATTGACAGGGGAGTACGAGAGTTTAAACTATTTGAGATGAAGGAGGAAGAAACTATTGATGAAATATTTTCAAGACTCACTATTATAGTAAATAGTCTACGATCTCTTGGAAAAGAATACTCCGTCCAAGATAAGATAAGAAAAATTCTAAGAAGTCTACCAAGAGAATGGAGACCTATGGTCACTGTCATCACAGAAGCAAGAAACTTAGCCACCATGAAATTAGAAGATCTGGTTGGAACATTAAGACCACATGAACCATTGTTATTTTTAGATAAACCAAGTAAAAAAGGAAAAATGGTTGCTCACAAAACAAAATCAACCGAAAATTCATAATCTCAACGAGTTAAAGAAGTCATAAAAATACAAAATCATCCTCAATATCCTCTATCATATGATGAGGATGAACTCGTCCTAATATCCAAAAGGATTTAGACGATAATGAATCGCATAGGCGAAAACCTTATCAAATGGAATCTTCAAAATCTGATAAAAGTCAGATAACCTATTATAGATGTAATAAGATAAGGAACTACAAAACTGAATGCCCTATAAGCCAAAGAAACCCAAAAATATTTCCCTTAAAAAAGAAGTATATGATGGCTACATGGAAAAGAAGAAGAAGAAAATCTCTGTCTCATGGAAAATTCAGGCACTGAAGAGGTAATCATAACAAAACTTTGTCCTTCATGTGAAAAGCTAGAAATAGAATTTGACAATTTGTTAAAAGACTCAAAAACCCTATCTTATAAATGTGGTTCTCTTAGAAATCAACTTTATGAGATAAAGAAACTTAAGGAGGAACTTCAAGCCAAGAATGATAAATATGAAAAAGTCATTATGAATTTACAACAATCTCATAAAAGAATGTTTGAGCATGGAAAAAAATTTAACAAGAGTGTCAAAATTCATCATACAGAAGAGGAGACGCAAAGCAAAAGTTCAAAAATAAAACTTAAAGAACTAACAAAAGACATTACCAACTTTCTTAAATCCAATGAGACCTTTCAAAACATTATGGGATCTCAATCAAGAATATTTGATAAAAGTGGAATTGGTTGCAAAAGTTCACAAAAGCAAAAAATACAAGAAAATTTCTTTCTACCTCAAAAGTTAAAGGATAAATCAAAATTTGTTCACCGTAAAAAACCACTACATACTATTAAAAATTGTTATGCGAAAAAAGGGGCTAACAAAATCAAAAAAGGATGTTCATTTTGTGGCAAGTATGGACATCTTGATTCTACATGGTATCACAAAAAGAAAATCCTCATAAAAGGAAATACTAACCAACAAGGACACAACACTCTATGGGTACCTAAGTCACTTTCGAACTCTAACACATGAACATCCTCTGACCAACAAAAGGAAGTCTTAGTTATTGGACAGTGGCTCCTCAAGACATATGACACGGGGAGAAACACGACTTTATCTCTCTGGAAAAAATGAATAGAAAATCACTCACTTTTGGAAATAATGATAAAGCTCAAATTAAAGGGACATATATTATTGGAATAAAATAACTCTGACAAAATAGAAGATGTCCAATATGTGGATGGTTTAAAACATAATTTGTTGAGTATCATCCAACTTGGTAATAGTGGTTTTGATGTAATCTTCAAACCCTTTATCTGTGAGGTTAAACAATCACTCTCAGGTACAATTTTCTTCTCTTGAATTAGAAAGAAAAATCAGTATGTTTTATATTTGAATGATTTACCTATTGAAACTTGTTTTATGTTTATTGAAAAGGATAAATGGATTTGGCACAAACAAGATGGTTGTATAAATTTAAACACTAATTCTAAATTATCCAAACTTGAATTAGTTAAAGGTCTTCCAAAAATCAATTTTGATAAATACAAAATATGTGAAGCTTGTGTCAAAAGAAAACAAGTTAAAAGTAGTTTTGACTCAAAAAATATCATCTCAAGAAAACAACTTCTTGAACTTTTTCATGTTGACCTTTTTGGGCCTATTAAGACTCCACACCTTAGTGAAAAAAATATGGATTTGTAATTGTTGATGACTTCTCAAGATTTACATGGGGTTTTCTTTTTTAAACAAAAACGTGAAGCTTTTGAAACATTTTGTAATTTTTTGTAAGAAGATTCAAAATGAAAAGGTAACAAACATTATCTTTTTAAGAAGTGATCACAGAGGAAAATTTGAAAATGAATCTTTCAAAAATATTTTTGATGAAAACAAAATATCAAACAATTTTTCTTGTCCAAGAAATCCTCAACCAAATGGAGTTGTGGAATGGAAAAATAGAACCTTACAAGAAATATCTAGAACCATTTTAAATGAAGCAAAAATTGAAAAATATTTTTGGGATGAAACAATTAACACATCATGTTATGTTTAAAACTGGGTATGCATTATAAATTTTTTCAACAAAACCCCATATGAACTATGGAAAGGAAGAAAACCTAATATCTCATATTTTCATATATTTGGATGTTATTGTTACATCTTAAATAATAAAGAAAATTTGGGAAAGTTTAATCTAAAATCTGATAAAGGCATCTTTCTGGGATACTCCACATCATCAAAAGGATATAGGATATATAACCTTAAGATTCTAAATGTGTTGGAATCTATGCATGTTATTTTTTATGAGTTTGATGACTTGTGTTTTGAAAATATGGATAAATATGACGAAGATGAACCTTCATCCTCTAAAACTCTAGTTTCAAATGAAGATGATAATTCTAACACATCATCACAACAATCTCCAAGAGGATGAAAGTAGGTAACCTATCATCCTCATGACCAGATCATTGAAAACATTGTTGATGGTGTTAGAACTAGATAATCCTTGAAGGAAAACTTAAATAACATGGCTATGATATCTCAAGTCTAGCCAAAAACAATTGAACAAGAAATTATTGACGAATCCTTGGTTGAGGCTATGATGGAGGAATTGTCACAATTTGAAAGAAACAAATTATGGGATCTTGTACCTATTCCTCAAGACAATACCATCATTGGAATAAGATGGGTATTCAAGAATAAATTGAATAAGGATGGAAAAGTCATCATAAATGAAGCAAGACTTGTGGCACAAGGATACAATCAATAAGAAGGAATTGATTATGATGAAACATTTGCACACATGGCTAGAATTGAAGCTATTAGAATACTGATTGCTTATGCTACTCATAAAGGTATTAAATTGTTTCAAATAGATGTTAAAAGTGCATTCTTGAATGATTTCTTAAGTGAGGAAGTATATGTTCATCAACCTTATGATGTTGAGAAACGACATCTTAATTTTTTAAGAAAAATATACAAAAGATATTCTCAAAAAAATATAAATGAATGAAGCCAAAGTAATGGCTACCCCTATGCATCCATCCTCAACATTACATAAGGATGATGAAGGAAAACTCATATCTAAAAAGGAATATTGGGAAATGATTGGGTCACTATTATACTTGATAGTTAGCAGACCTGGCATAATGTTTGTTGTTGGTCTATGTACTAGATTTCAATCATCACCTATAGAATCTCATCTTACTGCTATATAATGAATTTTTAGATATCTTGTTGGAACCATTGGTCTTGGACTATGGTATTAAAAAGGATCATGTCAATTTTATAATTTTAGATATCTTTTAGATTTCTTGTTTACTATGATACTGACTATGCTGGAGACAAAGTAGAAAGAAAAATTATGGATGAAGCATGTCAATTTCTTGTTCAAGATGTTATTAGTTGGTCATGCAAAAAATAAAATACAATTGCTTTATCAACTAATGAGGCTTAGTATATGTCAGGTGTGAAGTGCTGCTCTCAAATGTTATGGGTAAGAAATCAACTTGAAGTTTATTTACTAAGATACGTCAAAATACACATCCTTTGTGACAACACTAGTGCAATAAATCTTTTAAAAAACCCATAAATCATTCAAGATCTAAACATCACTTCAAAAAGGGGATATTGAATTGATTTTTATTGAAACTAAACACCAACTTGTAGATACTTTTACCAAACATCTTCGGGAAAAATGATTTAATTTTATTTTAGAAATTTTTTTCTATTACTAGTGCCTCGGTCTCTAATTACAAATGTTTGTGAAAGTATTTTTTTTTTATTATAAAAAAAATTAACTGTTAAAAATTAAATATTAAAAATTTTAGGATGAAACAAACGTCTATCCTCCTAAAACCGAGGATGAACCAAAGGTTGAGAAGTTGAACAATTTCCTATACACATATTTCCTTACATAACTCTCTCCTCTGTCCCCTCCTCGTAACCGATAGGTAATAACTTCCAAACAATTACTTTTTTCTTGAAATGTTAATCCTAGGCAAAACTCTTAACGATTACCTACAATAGACTTCAACCTTTTCCTCTTCTCTCTAACAATTACCTTCAAACTTCTTTCTTTAAAATCATAAACTTCTTTTTTCTTCTAGATCGTAAATTCTCTAAAAGGTTTTTTTTTTTTTTTAAATAATAGCTCAAATCAAATTTTATGCAAAACGTAAATTTTCATCAAACTCTCTTGATTATATATCTAAAAATTTTTCAAGTGTCTCAAACCACTTCTAACCTGATAAAGAAACAATCTCACCCGAACCTGCAGAACTTGTAAGTATTGTCTATCCTTTTTTGTACACTGCCACTCCTCCTACCCTATTCTCACCTCGTCCTCATCTTACTCTAACCAAAACCAAAAAATCCATATAATCAAAATCATAATCCTCCGCACCCACTAGACATTCATCACATCTTATGTTTGGAGTTCTCTCTTCAAAAAAAAAAAAAGCAGCCCCAAAACAACAATATCCATGTCATAAACTCGGGCGATTCTAAAGCCACTCACTCTAAAACCTCTAGGCCTAAAGTCACTGCAACTACTTCAGAAAAATCTCATAAGGAAGTCATTTCCAAGCCAACTCATCGTGTATCTCCTTCTCTTCAAATCAACAAAACTCATTTTTTCGACTCTTGAGATTTGGAAACGAGATACTCTAAAAAATGGCATGACAAGTCAATCGTGAATGTAAAGACAATTGATTTTTAGGGGCTTCAAAAGGGTGGATTATATGTCGAAGAAATTTTTGAACAACTAGAATGGACATCTTTCCTTAAAATATATGAGCCTCAATATCCCAAACTTGTAAGATCCTTTATACACTGCATCAAATGTCTATAAAGGTGACACATCCCACAATATCGTTCTCAAATGAGTTCATATTGAACTCACTCCTAAGACATTGTGTCAAATTTTGGACATTCGGAATGAAGGTCCACATCTTTACTGAATCTTGGTACTTTTTGTGTAATGTTAATCGATCAAATGTCCTAAAAAAATCCTCATCAACCCCCCTAAACCTCAGGTAACATCCAACCTTATGCCAATGTGTAGAGTTATTCACAACATCTGCGTTCACTATTGTTCTTAGAGCATAAAGTTTTGAAAAAGTCATTGAACTAGATCTGCTGATAATTCGTCATCTTATTTTCGTCGTCATCTTCACTTGGGAAACATCATTTTTTGCTTCATGATGAATGTTGCATGACTTGTCTAGTTAGCTCCATATGGAATACTCCTCACCAAAATATTCAAATTCTTTAGAGTTCTTTTGGGTGACGAACAATCCGTTCGTATGAACAAAGTATTATCTACTAGAAATATCAATCAAATGAGGCTCAATCATACTAATAAACCTTCAAGAAAAAAGTTGTCGCTAAATTATCCTCCTAAAATATCCCAACCAAAAGAAGATCCTCCTTAGTTCTTAAAACAAATGAGAAGAAAATGAACGACACCATCCCAACTACACAAAAAACACTCACTAAATCAAAATCTCTAATCACTTATCCTCCACATGAGGATGTCTGCATTCTTTCTACCACTCCTCAAGAGCCACATGAAAATTCTTCCACCATAAATCAATCTTTGATTGATCTTGAAAAAATTCTATCTTCTGATCATGACATAATTTTCACCACAATTCTTGAAATCCATCCTCATTTAAGAACATCCTAGACGATACTGCTTAACAACCTATAAAAGATGGTGAAAAGCTCTATTGTGATCTCAACCTCACCCAACATCACTTCTCTCCTCCACAAACTCAACAGGCTGGAGAAACCATGGATATATCTCAAAACCTTCAATATAACTTCTTCCTTCCACCTTAATTGCTTGTGAGTCCAAATCAAAATGCCCAACTATCATGTACAATGTCTCAAATCATCACTTCTCCCGTTATGGTAACCAATGTAGCTAAAATTGATCAAGTTCTTTCTACTCCTCCTTCATTGATTGACTCATCAGTTCCTTAGAGGATAAGTGGAGAAACTCCCAAACTCCACATTCTTGAAGTTACTAGGATATTTAGTTCCCTTTATTCCTTCTTTGCAAAAGCTGATGAAAATTCCTCTCAAGACAAAGGCGTTTGCTCTTAGAACAAAAGTGTAAGTGTTGATGCCATGCCACAAGAACAAACCAACATTAGGTCCTACAAGAGGATGGAAGCAAAAAAAGCTCACAAGGAAGTCATGTTTCTCAAGAAAATAAGAAATTATCAAAAGAAATTGTTTGCAAGCTTCACATTTTTTTAGTAAACTTTGGTCTTCTCTTGAAATGGGTTACAAAACACCTTATCACCATAATTGTCCCTGGGGATAATCCTTCTACTTTGCTGCCTCAACCTCCTCATCCTAACCTCCCTCGTACTTCAACCTCCTTTTCTTTTGATGATTTGTCTGCTTCCAAATATCTCAACGTCCTATGGGTTGCCACTTTTTCTTTTTGATGGTTGACAAATATTGAGGGAGAAAGATTATAAGTTGAAATGATTGAATGTCAACTTTTTGAAGCCCTAGAGGATACATTTTGAGACATCTTTATTTCAATCCTCTATTTATCTTATGATAATTCTTTTTCTTCTTTGAACCAATATGTAGTTTTTACCCATTTGAACAACCAATGAAATTTTCTTATATTTTGGTTCAAAATCTATTTTACAAAAATTCTGTATATTTTGAGGCTGGACAAAAGTTAAAATTACAAAAAAAAAAATTTATGCATATTTTGTGGGGGAGAAAAAATTAAAAATATTAGATACTTATGTCAAATTTTGGTCAAAATCATAATCTCAAGAATTTTGTTATTATCAAAAAGGGAGAGATTGTTGCAACAAAATCTCTCTTGTATATTTTACTGATAACAAAATTATTTTACAGATCAAAGATTCTGATTATATGTGTATTCTAACTAGTGCTCTTGAGTGTATCAATTTTTAAAAAATAAGTCATTTATATTCTTGATCAAATGACGATTTTACTGATATTAATTTGTCATCTTAAGAGAGGATGATGCTACTTTTAGTTGAAACATACAAAATAATATAAATAATAAAAAGGATAGCCAATTGAGAAAAATATTTGATCAAAAAAGTTTGGTACAAGTGTTAGAGGATAAACAACATAGAAGTGAAGATGCAATTCAATTTTTATATATCCTCGCACATGAGAAAATAATTAAAAGTAAAAAAAAAATGTCCTTAACTTGTAAGGCAAGCCCTTCAATGTGTTGGGAAAAGGAAAAGCAAAAATAAAAGAAAAACACAAGTCATAACATAATTAATGAAAGCTTCGTCCTCCTACTAATGAGATTTAAGGATGGACTACTATACTCATCTTCTTAGTTTTCTTATAACAAAGACTATTGAAGGGTATATTTACAATTCTAAACAAGGTCCATGGACAATCATCTAAGTCTCTAACAGATATATATTGTACTTTTTCTTATATTTGAAGCTTTATGATTTCTATAAATTTAGATTATCCCATTCTCGAAGAGAACACATATACTCAAGCAAAAAAGACCAAAGCATTGAAAAACAATCTCATCCTTATCATACTTTCTACTAATCTTAATTATATTCTTTGGATCATCCTTTTAGAAAGTATAACTTAGTGCTAGATCCATCCTTAACAAATATCTCAAAAATCTGTATATGCTTAAGTTAATATTAACTTGTTGAAAGTTGTGTAAAGTCTGTAAGACAAGAAGATGAATTGTTTATGTAAGCCTGGGGAGGCTGAGCAAATACATATTGAAAAGAATAACTTGAGAGGATAAACCATTTTGAGCTATAGTGAAAAAACTTACAAGTAAGTGAGGACTAAACGTAATCTATTTTGAGTGAACCAATATAAATTTGTGATTTTCATTCTCTAAACTGTAACATATGTTCATTTTATCTTATTGTTACTTCACTTCTAAACATTTATACTCAAATATTTAACCATGTTCTCACTCAGAGGATACTCTTCTTAAAAGAAAAGAAAAAAAAGTAAGGGAATACCATTATTCAACCTCCTCCTAATGATAATTTAGTTACTTCAAACTCGAGTTTGAATCCTGACTAAAGCAATTTCTCGCCAGACCTTACTTGTCTCCCGACTGAACTGTGGATTACCAGGGTCCCATTCTCTAGAGAACCAGAGAGTTAAATAAAAAAAAACGTACATAATATACAAGATACACCAACACTAATACACATGTTTCTTATTTAGTAACTTTTATAAAATGTACTTCCTCAATTGCATAATAAGTGATTCATATCGCAAAAAGAATTTGTTTCAAAATTCACGTCTCTTTCCATTTTTAATGTAATAATAATAATTATTTTTTCTTTCAAACACTTTCCATTTTTAATGTAATAATTATTATCATTTCTTTCAATGCACCTTTTAATTAATACTACATGCTTAATTCTAAATTCATTATCTCTCCCATTAATCATAATTGTGAATATATCAATAGTTAAAAAAATAAGATACTAAAATTTTTATTTTTTATTTCATTTATATATTTTTGGTTAAATAAAATTTTAGTCCTTCAAAAATTTTAAAATTTCATTTTTATTCCATATAAAGAAAATGAAAAATTTTAACCCCTACATATTTATCCTGCAAATATTTTTTGTCATCGGTATAACAAAGTATGTTTAATCGTCTTTTAATTTTTTGATTTTTTAATAATTTTTTGTATGAATGTTTAAATCATTTGAAAAGGTTACTCAACAAATCTTTAAATTTTTGTAACTTGTGATAAATTAAAAAACATAGAATCCAATACTCAAAATTTGAGATTATTTTTTGTTGAATAACTTTTGTTAATATAAATATATCTCCAAAAAAATCATTCTAAAATAAATATATATTGACATTCCAATAATACTAAAAATGCACACTTATTAAAATGTCACTATATTTCCCTAACTACATCTAACAATATCCGCACAATAAATAATTATAGTTGAAAATCAGTTTTTTTACACTAATTAAGAAAAAAAAGCTTGTCACATTTTGACTTACACCGTACAACAACAGAACACAGAAGCAGTGTTAAACATTATTGTAACATCACGTGTCCTAGTTGTATGACACTACAACATGTCATATATATAATTGTTTAACCATTTCCCTCATCACACACTTCACAATCTTGCTTCGTACTAACCTCACTCTAATTTTCTCCCTCTCTCACTTCACCTTCAAATCCATTACCTTATTGTTCTTCCAAGCATCACCAATCAATCACTTTGACAAGGTGACACAACAAATTTTTCTTCTTTAAATGCAAAATCTCTGTGTATGTCTGTGTTGTTTTAAGAATTTTTCACTTTTGTTGATATCTCAAGGTTTGTTAGGACTTAGAAAATTTTAGGGTTTATCTATTTTAATTAAAAATCCTTGCTTTCTCTCATTTTCATTTTGGGTTTCATCTGTAAAATTTCATTTTTTTTAAAAATTATCTTCAAGATTGCATGACCCTTTTGTCTTCTTCTGCAGAAAATGACGAAACTTTCCATTTTAGGTTTTGAAATGAAGTAGAAATTAAGGGATATGATAGCTTTTGTTTGAGGTGAAAAAGATTGGAATTTGTAACAAAAAGGGGCAAAATTTCAGCTAGTGAGTGAAGTTTGATTTTGTGTGAGGTTGATTATTAAGGGTTTTGTAAAATGGAACAAGGGTTTGGTCAAAACTCAGTTCCTCCTCCAGGTTCCATTGACAAGTCAAAGATTTTGGATATTAAGCCTATAAGATATTTGATACCTATTTTTTCAATGACTGGCCAAGATCCACCTTCAGCTCAATATCCTTCTGGGTTTTCTCCATTTTTCCCATTTGGTGGACCTCAGGAGACTAATACAACTAGGGTGACAAGAAGAGGTCGAGCCATGCCGGCTCCGATTCAATCGTTTAAAGCAGGAGACACTAGTTCAACAATGGAGGATCTCAATGACAATGATGATGTTTATGGTATCAAAAGAAGTGGTTCGACGCTACGGTTTAAGAAGAAGAGCAAGTTATATAAAGCATTACCTATTGATTTGAGTGCTTTAGTTGGTCTAACTGCAGCTCAAAGAGAAGATGGTAGCCGGGAAGTTGTTAATGTTGTACTCATGACATTTGATGCACTGAGAAGAAGGCTATGCCAACTGGTGGATGCTAAGGAATTGAACACGGGTTTGATCAAGCGTGCAGATTTAAAAGCTGGAAATATTTTGATGACCAAAGGAATTCGAACTAACACAACGAAGAGAATAGGATCGGTACCTGGAGTTGAGATTGGGGACATTTTCTTTTTCCGAATGGAACTGTGTATTGTTGGTTTACACGCTCAATCCATGGGGGGAATAGATGCCTTGCATATCCATGGTGACCGTGAGGAAGAAACTTTGGCTGTAAGCATTGTTTCGTCTGGAGAATATGATGATGACGGCGAGGACGGTGATGTTTTAATTTATACTGGTCAAGGTGGGAATTTCAACAAGAAAGATAAGCATGCGTCGGACCAGAAGCTTCATAGGGGTAATCTTGCTTTGGATAGAAGTTCGCGAGTACACAATGAAGTAAGAGTCATCCGGGGCATCAAAGACATCGTGAATCCAAATGCAAAAATCTATGTCTATGATGGTTTGTATAAAATCCAAGATGTGTGGGTAGAAAAAGCAAAAGGCGGCGGGGGCGGCTTGTTTAAGTATAAGTTGATAAGAATGCCTGGACAGCCTAGTGCCTTTGCAATTTGGAAATCGATTCAGAAGTGGAAAACTGGATTCCCTGCAAGGACTGGACTTATTCTCGCAGACCTTTCGTCAGGAGCCGAGAGTATTCCTGTATCGCTTGTCAATGAAGTCGATAACGTTAAGGCACCTGCTTTTTTCACGTATTTCCACTCTCTTAGACATCCAAAATCGTTCAGTTTAATGCAGCCTTCACATGGTTGCAACTGTAGTACTAAAAATGCATGTGTCCCTGGTGATTTGAACTGCTCTTGCATTCGGAGAAACGAAGGTGATTATCCGTATACTAGCAATGGCGTTCTGGTGAATCGAAAGCCACTGGTTCATGAATGTGGCCCGACATGTCAGTGTTTTCCTAACTGCAAAAACCGAGTATCCCAAACCGGTTTAAAGCACCAAATGGAAGTGTTCAAAACTAACAATAGAGGTTGGGGTCTTCGATCATGGGATCCTATTCGATCTGGTGCTTTTATTTGCGAGTATGCTGGAGAAGTTATCGATAAAGCCAGGTTAAGTCAGCTTGTGAAGGAAGGAGATACCGATGAGTATGTTTTTGATACAACCCGTGTTTATGAATCTTTCAAGTGGAATTATCAGCCTAAGTTACTTGAAGAAGTGAGCACAAATGAATCTAGCGAGGATTATGCTTTGCCACATCCTCTTATTATAAATGCCAAGAATGTCGGAAATGTGGCTCGATTCATGAATCATAGTTGCTTCCCAAATGTTTTCTGGCAACCTGTCTTATATGAAGAGAACAACCAGTCCTTTCTCCATGTTGCATTTTTTGCGTTGAGACATATTCCCCCAATGCAAGAGTTAACTTATGATTACGGATCTGAACGATCCAATCACACTGAGGGTAGCAGTTCACACAAAGGTAGAAAGAAATGCTTGTGTGGATCATCACAATGTCGCGGTTCCTTTACATGAAATTTTGTCACAGTTTCAACATGATGCTGGCAAATGCATTCATGGCTAAAAAGGTTTCAAGATTTCACTCCTCTCTCTCTCTCTCTATATATATATATATATTTTAAAATTACTTCAGTTTCTTTGTTTTGTTATCTTAAAACTGATCCTTAATAAGAAATTATTTTGTTTCTCTGAGAAAATGTATGTATTTGATATTGCCTTGATCTGTTAGCTTTACATATTTCCTATGAGTAAATGCCCAACTTGGTCCCTTACTTTTATAGGGTGCATCAATTTGGTCCCCCACTTTTATAAAATGTCATGTTAGTCCCTCACTTAACAAAACGTTAGTCCTTCCATCCATCTGAGAAAGTTTGTCATGTCAGATTGGTCCTGAAATTACTTACGAAGTACATCAACTTTTCAGTTACTATTTTTGCTTATATTTCATTCTTGAGTAATATCAAGTTGGTCCTTGAAATTGCAAATTTAGTGTCTATTCGGTCTATGAAATTATATACTTAGTATTATTGAAGTCCACAAATACAGACGAAGGAACTAACTTGACAAACTTTCTCTGCAAAGCGAGGGGCCAACTTAACATTTTGTAAAAGTGGGGGGGGGGGACCAAATTGATACACCTTTCCAAAGTGAGGGACTAAGTTGTGCATTTACTCATTTAAAAAACACATCATTGTTTTTTATTTTTTCTACATGTGTATGTGTGTTTATTGAAGTCTACTAATTTGTCATTTTGGTTCATGGAGCTTATCAAAAGTTTTAAAGTTTCATGACTAAATAGTAATGATATTTGAGACAAATTTAACTAATTCTATTATTATCCTTGAACTTGTATATTTGTTGCAAATGATAATGCTTTGATTATCATTCCTAGGGAAGCTGATTGTATTTTCCATTTATCTTATTTTGATTTAACAGATGGATGATAGCATTGTGTGTGAAGATCCAGATCAAGTTTAGAAGTTTCTTTAGTTGATGTAATGTAAGCTTTCAAATATCCTTGTCAAGGGTAGGTAGGTGTGTTTGACTATAAATAAATCATGTGTGATCTATCCCATTTTTTATTAGCTCAAACTTTATCATATATAAATTAATCAGTGAAACTGTAATTTGTGTAAATTTTGAGCTGATAATGGCCATGACACACTCACTAGAAAGTCGTAGTCATATATGATAGCTACATACATGTTTGGCTCTGACTTTGACCTATTGACATGGATTTGTTGTTTAGTAGTAGTTGTTGTTGTGCATGGAAGACTAACATCATTTTTCTTATTACTCTCTCTGTTTCATATTATAAGTTGTCTAAGGTTTTGTCACATTAACTATGAAATGTGAAATTGAAAAGGAGACATTAATAATGATTAAGGGTGATATTGCAGAACAAAATAAAATAAGAAATTTTTTGTTATTAAAATGTCTTATAATATGGGATGGATAGAGTACGTTTTGGATTTGGATTACATGTAGTATGACTGCGAGCAATCACATTGATCCCAGCCGGACTGTCAATTTTAAGGTAGATTTTGATCTTGTTTAACAAAAATTCAGATTTTAAAATTTGAATTGTCTGATCTTGATCAGACAATCGACACAATGTGACTGCAGATCCTAGTTTTTTACACCTAGGATTGTAGAAGCTAACTTGATTATGAAACCTTGGCATAAATCATATTTTGTGCTAAATGTATTCGAATAAACCGTCATGACTTGCACGTGATTGAGTTGTGTGATCTCAGTTTCAGTTATGTTGTTTATTAGTGAGACCTAACTAACTATATGTTGAAGGAACATAATAACTAGTGTCCTTAGGGCACTTGTTAAGGATATAATAAAGAAAATAAAAAAAAAATTGTTTAATTGATTGATTATAAGAGTGGTAGATTTTTCATCTCTGATTTTTGCTGCTGAGGGCTTCTCTGGAGATCATTCATCTAGTAAAAAATCATGTCTAAATAATAAACACATAAACCTATAAAGTCTAGATAATTTCTATGTCACAGCCAATTAGGTTTGGTTCAACTGGTTAATAAATTTTAATTAAGACCAAATCATATAGAAGAACTTGAGTTTGAATTTTGACTAATCAATGTTTAATTTGATTGTATTTTTTAGTCTATTTCTCTTAAGAACTAGAGAGTTAAATCAACACTAACATAAAAAAAACCAATAACTATTAAAACATGGGAGGTGCTGCTAAGTCTCCCAACTAACATGGTAATCTCTCGGAAGAGAACTTTTGGTAGTTAAAAAATTTGAGAAGTTGGATCAACAATCACTTTCAAACATACAAGAATCAAGAAAGAGGAAAAAAGTGATGAACATTACCCCTACCATTGTACCACTAGCCCAATTGCCTGTAATGGTCATGCTGTTAACTTTTAAGTTGTCTTTTCAAAAGTTGCATCATATACTCTACATTTTTATTATAAAAACAATGTATAATTGACTTCTAAAGGAGCTCCTTGACAATTTAACCATTTCTTATGCTATTATAAATGGTCTTACCAGCAGTGTTGTTTTAATGCAATTCCATAGGTAATCATATCCATTCTCATTATTGAAATTTTAATATAATATTCTAAAATTAATTACTTTTTATTTTGGTCAATTAATAAATTTCTAAAATTTCTTTGGTTCTTTTTCTAACGGTGGAGGGATCACAGGCTGCCGCACTACTTGCCCACAAAGCCTGTAGAGCCAAGCTTGTTGGACCATCATTTTTTAAACTCGTGTTCGTGTGGAGGTGTCATGCCATTAATCACTCCATAAAAGAAATATTTTTCAACCATCCACTAAAAGTGTCGAGCAATTTTAATTTTACTAACGAAATGAAAGGAGAAAGATAACGAATTATGCAACTACAACGATAATTACCGCATCAAGTAACTAATTGTGTTACGGTTGACGTAAACGCTTTTCTTCAAACGCGAATTAAACCCGTTGTTATAACATAAGCAATATAAGGAGTAATTACCTCGTTCGAAATAGAATCCTATGAAACTAAAGAAAATTTAGTTAGTGAATGAACAACAAAACCAACGCTTCTCACATGAGCAACAGAAAACGAAAACAAACCTAACTAAGGCTTTTACGATCATTTAATCACCAAACCAAAGTAAAAATCATCATTAATACACGACTTCAAGAAGTTTGCCACATTAAGAGAGAATCACCATCCCCAATAATATTGCCAAAACCCGTATCGTGCACAAATTGAATTGTCAGGCCAACCAAAATCTAAGAGCTTCATCAACATTAGTATCAGGAAGCGCATCAGAGTCCCAAGTAGAAGCTGCTAAGAGCAGACCTTTCGAGTATCTAACAATAGCTCTTACACCCCACTTGTTATCAACTTGTCTAGACGCATCAATGCTTAATTTGAAAAAACATATGGGAGTATTACTCCAAACAAGGGAAAAGATAATGAAATAGTTGGCTTCACGGCAACGTGAGTATTCGTAATATATCTATGATCTACAGTGATAGTCCAAGCCTTTGGGACAATGTTCACCGCTTAAAAAAATATTCCTTCAAAAAAAATCATAGTTAAGCCCATACGATTATCTATAACAAAGCGATAGAATGTTTAGCGTAACATTAGTGGGGCTTTATAGACCATGACCTTTAAATTAAGGTCAAATCAATTAAACATTTAAATTCACAACTAGATGTTAATGTTTTTGAATTAATAAAAGCATTTATATTGGTTACTCAAAATAAAAGTATTTAATAAGATGAAGAGGTTTCGATTAGTAATACAAGGGTTAAAAAATCTCCCAACAAATTAACACACCACCAACCAAAAAAATTTGAAAATAAATGCCAATTATTATTTTGAGAATGACGTCTATATTAAAAAATATTGATCTTGATTTCAATGTTCTAAATCAAATTTGAGTTAATGAGCATTTCAAAATTTCTTAAAACACGGTTACGATATCAGTTAATTTAACAATATATATGAACATATCTCATTGGATGTCGGTGCAATAGTATGTCATTCAAAGATACCTCCCTTTTAGCTCATCCAATTTAACAATTATATCATAAAACAAAACCATATGACAAAAATAAAATAAATTACACAAGCACAGTTGGAAGATATATATGAAGTATGGTAATATTTTACTGCAAATTCAAACGATGTTCATAATGAATATTAATTGAATGGAAGATTCTAATAGCATCTTAATGAATTCTATTTTTTTTACTTCCACAAATAGTTCATCAAGGATAAGTGTATTTGTAACCAGAAAACCAACGCATCATAGCAATAAACCAGATTCCAACTGAAGAACACATCTTTTTGGATCTATTATTCATGTTAGTATAGGAAAGTCCCACATTGGCTAGAAAATAACACAAACGAGTGTTTATAAGCATATGAAACATTGGTTATTGTGCCGAGTTGGGTAGCTCCAACTTGTGACCCAAGCGGGGGCAACAAGGTGATGGAACACAGCTTTGGCTTGTCAGGTTGGGTTGGTGGCTGCACTGTGCAAGCCTGCCCGCTCCAAGTTGAGAGTTGAGTCATGGGACTTGGGCGAAGGCTCGGGTCTCTTGGCTCCTAGACTGGAGGGTATAGCGTGAGGCTGGACTCACAGAGCAGCGAAAACCTTCGGCTCCTAACAGTGGAGGGATCACAGGCTGCCGCACTACTTGCCCACAAAGCCTGTAGAGCCAAGCTTGTTGGACCATCATTTTTTAAACTCGTGTTCGTGTGGAGGTGTCATGCCATTAATCACTCCATAAAAGAAATATTTTTCAACCATCCACTAAAAGTGTCGAGCAATTTTAATTTTTCTAACGAAATGAAAGGAGAAAGATAACGAATTATGCAACTACAACGATAATTAAACCCGTTGTTATAACATAAGCAATATAAGGAGTAATTACCTCGTTCGAAATAGAATCCTCTGAAACAAAAGAAAACTTAGTTAGTGAATGAACAACAATGCCAACGCTTCTCACATAAGCAACTGAAAACGAAAACAAACCTAACTAAGGCTTTTACGATCATTTAATCACCAAACCAAAGTAAAAACCATCATTAATACACGACTTCAAGAAGTTTGCCACATTAAGAGAGAATCACCATCCCCAATAATATTGCCAAAACCCGTATTGTGCACAAATTGAATTGTCAGGCCAACCAAAATCTAAGAGCTTCATCAACATTAGCATCAGGAAGCGCATCAGAGTCCCAAGTAGAAGCCGCTAAGAGCAGACCTTTCGAGTATCTAACAATAGCTCTTACACCCCACTTGTTATCAACTTGTCTAGACGCATCAATGCTTAATTTGAAAAAACATATGGGAGTATTACTCCAAACAAGGGAAAAGATAATGAAATAGTTGGCTTCACGGCAACGTGAGTATTCGTAATACATCTATGATCTACAGTGATAGTCCAAGCCTTTGGGACAATGTTCACCGCTTAAAAAAATATTCCTTCAAAAAAAATCTTAGTTATGCCCATACGATTATCTATAACAAAGCGATAGAATGTTTAGCGTAACATTAGTGGGGCTTTATAGACCATGACCTTTAAATTAAGGTCAAATCAATTAAGCATTTAAATTCACAACTAGATGTTAATGTTTTTGAATTAATAAAAGCATTTATATTGGTTACTCAAAATAAAAGTATTTAATAAGATGAAGAGGTTTCGATTAGTAATACAAGGGTTAAAAAATCTCCCAACAAATTAACACACCACCAACGAAAAAAATTTGAAAATAAATGCCAATTATTATTTTGAGAATGACGTCTATATAAAAAAATATTGGTCTTGATTTCAATGTTCTAAATCAAATTTGAGTTAATGAGCATTTCACAATTTCTTAAAACACGGTTACGATATCAGTTAATTTAACAATATATATGAACATATCTCATTGGATGTCGGTGCAATAGTATGTCAGTCAAAGATACCTCCCTTTTAGCTCATCCAATTTAACAATTATATCATAAAACAAAACCATATGACAAAAATAAAATAAATTACACAAGCACAGTTGGAAGATATATATGAAGTATGGTAATATTTTACTGCAAATTCAAACGATGTTCATAATGAATATTAATTGAATGGAAGATTCTAATAGCATCTTAATGAATTCTATTTTTTTTACTTCCACAAATAGTTCATCAAGGATAAGTGTATTTGTAACCAGAAAACCAACGCATCATAGCAATAAACCAGATTCCAACTGAAGAACACATCTTTTTGGATCTATTATTCATGTTAGTATAGGAAAGTCCCACATTGGCTAGAAAATAACACAAACGAGTGTTTATAAGCATATGAAACATTGGTTATTGTGCCGAGTTGGGTAGCTCCAACTTGTGACCCAAGCGGGGGCAACAAGGTGATGGAACACAGCTTTGGCTTGTCAGGTTGGGTTGGTGGCTGCACTGTGCAAGCCTGCCCGCTCCAAGTTGAGAGTTGAGTCATGGGACTTGGGCGAAGGCTCGGGTCTCTTGGCTCCTAGACTGGAGGGTATAGCGTGAGGCTGGACTCACAGAGCAGCGAAAACCTTCGGCTCCTAACAGTGGAGGGATCACAGGCTACCGCACTACTTGCCCACAAAGCTTGTAGAGCCAAGCTT
The DNA here is from genome assembly GCA_037974875.1 of Cicer bijugum. Taxonomy (NCBI): domain Eukaryota; kingdom Viridiplantae; phylum Streptophyta; class Magnoliopsida; order Fabales; family Fabaceae; genus Cicer; species Cicer bijugum. The sequence continues at coordinate 3,784,119 of JBBPBT010000240.1, read as the reverse complement.
GTTGGACCATCATTTTTTAAACTCGTGTTCGTGTGGAGGTGTCATGCCATTAATCACTCCATAAAAGAAATATTTTTCAACCATCCACTAAAAGTGTCGAGCAATTTTAATTTTTCTAACGAAATGAAAGGAGAAAGATAACGAATTATGCAACTACAACGATAATTACCGCATCAAGTAACTAATTGTGTTACTGTTGACGTAAACGCTTTTCTTCAAACGCGAATTAAACCCGTTGTTATAACATAAGCAATATAAGGAGTAATTACCTCGTTCGAAATAGAATCCTCTGAAACAAAAGAAAACTTAGTTAGTGAATGAACAACAATGCCAACGCTTCTCACATAGGCAACGGAAAACGAAAACAAACCTAACTAAGGCTTTTACGATCATTTAATCACCAAACCAAAGTAAAAATCATCATTAATACACGACTTCAAGAAGTTTGCCACATTAAGAGAGAATCACCATCCCCAATAATATTGCCAAAACCCGTATCGTGCACAAATTGAATTGTCAGGCCAACCAAAATCTAAGAGCTTCATCAACATTAGTATCAGGAAGCGCATCGGAGTCCAAATTAGAAGCTGCTAAGAGCAGACCTTTCGAGTATCTAACAATAGCTCTTACACCCCACTTGTTATCAACTTGTCTAGACGCATCAATGCTTAATTTGAAAAAACATATGGGATTATTACTCTAAACAAGGGAAAAGATAATGAAATAGTTGGCTTCACGGCAACGTGAGTATTCGAAATACATCTATGATCTACAGTGATAGTCCAAGCCTTTGGGACAATGTTCACCGCTTAAAAAAATATTCCTTAAAAAAAAATCTTAGTTATGCCCATACGATTATCTATAACAAAGCGATAGAATGTTTAGCGTAACATTAGTGGGCCTTTATAGACCATGACCTTTAAATTACGGTCAAATCAATTAAGCATTTAAATTCACAACTAGATGTTAATGTTTTTGAATTAATAAAAGCATTTATATTGGTTACTCAAAATAAAAGTATTTAATAAGATGAAGAGGTTTCGATTAGTAATACAAGGGTTAAAAAATCTCCCAACAAATTAACACACCACCAACGAAAAAAATTTGAAAATAAATGCCAATTATTATTTTGAGAATGACGTCTATATAAAAAAATATTGGTCTTGATTTCAATGTTCTAAATCAAATTTGAGTTAATGAGCATTTCACAATTTCTTAAAACACGGTTACGATATCAGTTAATTTAACAATATATATGAACATATCTCATTGGATGTCGGTGCAATAGTATGTCAGTCAAAGATACCTCCCTTTTAGCTCATCCAATTTAACAATTATATCATAAAACAAAACCATATGACAAAAATAAAATAAATTACACAAGCACAGTTGGAAGATATATATGAAGTATGGTAATATTTTACTGCAAATTCAAACGATGTTCATAATGAATATTAATTGAATGGAAGATTCTAATAGCATCTTAATGAATTCTATTTTTTTTACTTCCACAAATAGTTCATCAAGGATAAGTGTATTTGTAACCAGAAAACCAACGCATCATAGCAATAAACCAGATTCTAACTGAAGAACACATCTTTTTTGGATCTATTATTCATGTTAGTATAGGAAAGTCCCACATTGGCTAGAAAATAACACAGACGAGTGTTTATAAGCATATGAAACATTGGTTATTGTGCCGAGTTGGGTAGCTCCAACTTGTGACCCAAGCGGGGGCAACAAGGTGATGGAACACAGCTTTGGCTTGTCAGGTTGGGATGGTGGCTGCACTGTGCAAGCCTGCCCGCTCCAAGTTGAGAGTTGAGTCATGGGACTTGGGCGAAGGCTCGGGTCTCTTGGCTCCTAGACTGGAGGGTATAGTGTGAGGCTGGACTCACAGAGCAGCGAAAACCTTCGGCTCCTAACAGTGGAGGGATCACAGGCTGCCGCACTACTTGCCCACAAAGCCTGTAGAGCCAAGCTTGTTGGACCATCATTTTTTAAACTCGTGTTCGTGTGGAGGTGTCATGCCATTAATCACTCCATAAAAGAAATATTTTTCAACCATCCACTAAAAGTGTCGAGCAATTTTAATTTTTCTAACGAAATGAAAGGAGAAAGATAACGAATTATGCAACTACAACGATAATTACCGCATCAAGTAACTAATTGTGTTACTGTTGACGTAAACGCTTTTCTTCAAACGCGAATTAAACCCGTTGTTATAACATAAGCAATATAAGGAGTAATTACCTCGTTCGAAATAGAATCCTCTGAAACAAAAGAAAACTTAGTTAGTGAATGAACAACAATGCCAACGCTTCTCACATAAGCAACTGAAAACGAAAACAAACCTAACTAAGGCTTTTACGATCATTTAATCACCAAACCAAAGTAAAAACCATCATTAATACACGACTTCAAGAAGTTTGCCACATTAAGAGAGAATCACCATCCCCAATAATATTGCCAAAACCCGTATGGTGCACAAATTGAATTGTCAGGCCAACCAAAATCTAAGAGCTTCATCAACATTAGCATCAGGAAGCGCATCGGAGTCCCAAGTAGAAGCCGCTAAGAGCAGACCTTTCGAGTATCTAACAATAGCTCTTACACCCCACTTGTTATCAACTTGTCTAGACACATCAATGCTTAATTTGAAAAAACATATGGGAGTATTACTCCAAACAAGGGAAAAGATAATGAAATAGTTGGCTTCACGGCAACGTGAGTATTCGTAATACATCTATGATCTACAGTGATAGTCCAAGCCTTTGGGACAATGTTCACCGCTTAAAAAAATATTCCTTCAAAAAAAATCATAGTTAAGCCCATACGATTATCTATAACAAAGCGATAGAATGTTTAGCGTAACATTAGTGGGGCTTTATAGACCATGACCTTTAAATTAAGGTCAAATCAATTAAACATTTAAATTCACAACTAGATGTTAATGTTTTTGAATTAATAAAAGCATTTATATTGGTTACTCAAAATAAAAGTATTTAATAAGATGAAGAGGTTTCGATTAGTAATACAAGGGTTAAAAAATCTCCCAACAACTTAACACACCACCAACCAAAAAAATTTGAAAATAAATGCCAATTATTATTTTGAGAATGACGTCTATATTAAAAAATATTGGTCTTGATTTCAATGTTCTAAATCAAATTTGAGTTAATGAGCATTTCAAAATTTCTTAAAACACGGTTACGATATCAGTTAATTTAACAATATATATGAACATATCTCATTGGATGTCGGTGCAATAGTATGTCATTCAAAGATACCTCCCTTTTAGCTCATCCAATTTAACAATTATATCATAAAACAAAACCATATGACAAAAATAAAATAAATTACACAAGCACAGTTGGAAGATATATATGAAGTATGGTAATATTTTACTGCAAATTCAAACGATGTTCATAATGAATATTAATTGAATGGAAGATTCTAATAGCATCTTAATGAATTCTATTTTTTTTACTTCCACAAATAGTTCATCAAGGATAAGTGTATTTGTAACCAGAAAACCAACGCATCATAGCAATAAACCAGATTCCAACTGAAGAACACATCTTTTTGGATCTATTATTCATGTTAGTATAGGAAAGTCCCACATTGGCTAGAAAATAACACAAACGAGTGTTTATAAGCATATGAAACATTGGTTATTGTGCCGAGTTGGGTAGCTCCAACTTGTGACCCAAGCGGGGGCAACAAGGTGATGGAACACAACTTTGGCTTGTCAGGTTGGGTTGGTGGCTGCACTGTGCAAGCCTGCCCGCTCCAAGTTGAGAGTTGAGTCATGGGACTTGGGCGAAGGCTCGGGTCTCTTGGCTCCTAGACTGGAGGGTATAGCGTGAGGCTGGACTCACAGAGCAGCGAAAACATTCGGCTCCTAACAGTGTGTGGAGGTGTCATGCCATTAATCACTCCATAAAAGAAATATTTTTCAACCATCCACTAAAAGTGTCGAGCAATTTTAATTTTTCTAACGAAATGAAAGGAGAAAGATAACGAATTATGCAACTACAACGATAATTACCGCGTCAAGTAACTAATTGTGTTACTGTTGACGTAAACGCTTTTCTTCAAACGCGAATTAAACCCGTTGTTATAACATAAGCAATATAAGGAGTAATTACCTCGTTCGAAATAGAATCCTCTGAAACAAAAGAAAACATAGTTAGTGAATGAACAACAATGCCAACGCTTCTCACATAAGCAACTGAAAACGAAAACAAACCTAACTAAGGCTTTTACGATCATTTAATCACCAAACCAAAGTAAAAACCATCATTAATACACGACTTCAAGAAGTTTGCCACATTAAGAGAGAATCACCATCCCCAATAATATTGCCAAAACCCGTATCGTGCACAAATTGAATTGTCAGGCCAACCAAAATCTAAGAGCTTCATCAACATTAGCATCAGGAAGCGCATCGGAGTCCCAAGTAGAAGCCGCTAAGAGCAGACCTTTCGAGTATCTAACAATAGCTCTTACACCCCACTTGTTATCAACTTGTCTAGACGCATCAATGCTTAATTTGAAAAAACATATGGGAGTATTACTCCAAACAAGGGAAAAGATAATGAAATAGTTGGCTTCACGGCAACGTGAGTATTCGTAATATATCTATGATCTACAGTGATAGTCCAAGCCTTTGGGACAATGTTCACCGCTTAAAAAAATATTCCTTCAAAAAAAATCATAGTTAAGCCCATACGATTATCTATAACAAAGCGATAGAATGTTTAGCGTAACATTAGTGGGGCTTTATAGACCATGACCTTTAAATTAAGGTCAAATCAATTAAACATTTAAATTCACAACTAGATGTTAATGTTTTTGAATTAATAAAAGCATTTATATTGGTTACTCAAAATAAAAGTATTTAATAAGATGAAGAGGTTTCGATTAGTAATACAAGGGTTAAAAAATCTCCCAACAAATTAACACACCACCAACCAAAAAAATTTGAAAATAAATGCCAATTATTATTTTGAGAATGACGTCTATATTAAAAAATATTGATCTTGATTTCAATGTTCTAAATCAAATTTGAGTTAATGAGCATTTCAAAATTTCTTAAAACACGGTTACGATATCAGTTAATTTAACAATATATATGAACATATCTCATTGGATGTCGGTGCAATAGTATGTCATTCAAAGATACCTCCCTTTTAGCTCATCCAATTTAACAATTATATCATAAAACAAAACCATATGACAAAAATAAAATAAATTACACAAGCACAGTTGGAAGATATATATGAAGTATGGTAATATTTTACTGCAAATTCAAACGATGTTCATAATGAATATTAATTGAATGGAAGATTCTAATAGCATCTTAATGAATTCTATTTTTTTTACTTCCACAAATAGTTCATCAAGGATAAGTGTATTTGTAACCAGAAAACCAACGCATCATAGCAATAAACCAGATTCCAACTGAAGAACACATCTTTTTGGATCTATTATTCATGTTAGTATAGGAAAGTCCCACATTGGCTAGAAAATAACACAAACGAGTGTTTATAAGCATATGAAACATTGGTTATTGTGCCGAGTTGGGTAGCTCCAACTTGTGACCCAAGCGGGGGCAACAAGGTGATGGAACACAGCTTTGGCTTGTCAGGTTGGGTTGGTGGCTGCACTGTGCAAGCCTGCCCGCTCCAAGTTGAGAGTTGAGTCATGGGACTTGGGCGAAGGCTCGGGTCTCTTGGCTCCTAGACTGGAGGGTATAGCGTGAGGCTGGACTCACAGAGCAGCGAAAACCTTCGGCTCCTAACAGTGGAGGGATCACAGGCTGCCGCACTACTTGCCCACAAAGCCTGTAGAGCCAAGCTTGTTGGACCATCATTTTTTAAACTCGTGTTCGTGTGGAGGTGTCATGCCATTAATCACTCCATAAAAGAAATATTTTTCAACCATCCACTAAAAGTGTCGAGCAATTTTAATTTTTCTAACGAAATGAAAGGAGAAAGATAACGAATTATGCAACTACAACGATAATTACCGCATCAAGTAACTAATTGTGTTACTGTTGACGTAAACGCTTTTCTTCAAACGCGAATTAAACCCGTTGTTATAACATAAGCAATATAAGGAGTAATTACCTCGTTCGAAATAGAATCCTCTGAAACAAAAGAAAACTTAGTTAGTGAATGAACAACAATGCCAACGCTTCTCACATAGGCAACGGAAAACGAAAACAAACCTAACTAAGGCTTTTACGATCATTTAATCACCAAACCAAAGTAAAAATCATCATTAATACACGACTTCAAGAAGTTTGCCACATTAAGAGAGAATCACCATCCCCAATAATATTGCCAAAACCCGTATCGTGCACAAATTGAATTGTCAGGCCAACCAAAATCTAAGAGCTTCATCAACATTAGTATCAGGAAGCGCATCGGAGTCCAAATTAGAAGCTGCTAAGAGCAGACCTTTCGAGTATCTAACAATAGCTCTTACACCCCACTTGTTATCAACTTGTCTAGACGCATCAATGCTTAATTTGAAAAAACATATGGGATTATTACTCTAAACAAGGGAAAAGATAATGAAATAGTTGGCTTCACGGCAACGTGAGTATTCGAAATACATCTATGATCTACAGTGATAGTCCAAGCCTTTGGGACAATGTTCACCGCTTAAAAAAATATTCCTTAAAAAAAAATCTTAGTTATGCCCATACGATTATCTATAACAAAGCGATAGAATGTTTAGCGTAACATTAGTGGGCCTTTATAGACCATGACCTTTAAATTACGGTCAAATCAATTAAGCATTTAAATTCACAACTAGATGTTAATGTTTTTGAATTAATAAAAGCATTTATATTGGTTACTCAAAATAAAAGTATTTAATAAGATGAAGAGGTTTCGATTAGTAATACAAGGGTTAAAAAATCTCCCAACAAATTAACACACCGCCAACGAAAAAAATTTGAAAATAAATGCCAATTATTATTTTGAGAATGACGTCTATATAAAAAAATATTGGTCTTGATTTCAATGTTCTAAATCAAATTTGAGTTAATGAGCATTTCACAATTTCTTAAAACACGGTTACGATATCAGTTAATTTAACAATATATATGAACATATCTGATTGGATGTCGGTGCAATAGTATGTCAGTCAAAGATACCTCCCTTTTAGCTCATCCAATTTAACAATTATATCATAAAACAAAACCATATGACAAAAATAAAATAAATTACACTAGCACAGTTTGAAGATATATATGAAGTATGGTAATATTTTACTGCAAATTCAAACGATGTTCATAATGAATATTAATTGAATGGAAGATTCTAATAGCATCTTAATGAATTCTATTTTTTTTACTTCCACAAATAGTTCATCAACGATAAGTGTATTTGTAACCAGAAAACCAACGCATCATAGCAATAAACCAGATTCCAACTGAAGAACACATCTTTGAGGATCTATTATTCATGTTAGTATAGGAAAGTCCCACATTGGCTAGAAAATAACACAAACGAGTGTTTATAAGCATATGAAACATTGGTTATTGTGCCGAGTTGGGTAGCTCCAACTTGTGACCCAAGCGGGGGCAACAAGGTGATGGAACACAACTTTGGCTTGTCAGGTTGGGTTGGTGGCTGCACTGTGCAAGCCTGCCCGCTCCAAGTTGAGAGTTGAGTCATGGGACTTGGGCGAAGGCTCGGGTCTATTGGCTCCTAGACTGGAGGGTATAGCGTGAGGCTGGACTCACAGAGAAGCGAAAACCTTCGGCTCCTAACAGTGGAGGGATCACAGGCTGCCGCACTACTTGCCCACAAAGCCTGTAGAGCCATGCTTGTTGGACAGTGTCGAGCAATTTTAATTTTTCTAACAAAATGAAAGGAGAAAGATAACGAATTATGCAACTACAACGATAATTACCGCATCAAGTAACTAATTGTGTTACTGTTGACGTAAACGCTTTTCTTCAAACGCGAATTAAACCCGTTGTTATAACATAAGCAATATAAGGAGTAATTACCTCGTTCGAAATAGAATCCTCTGAAACAAAAGAAAACATAGTTAGTGAATGAACAACAATGCCAACGCTTCTCACATAGGCAACGGAAAACGAATACAAACCTAACTAAGGCTTTTACGATCATTTAATCACCAAACCAAAGTAAAAATCATCATTAATACACGACTTCAAGAAGTTTGCCACATTAAGAGAGAATCACCATCCCCCATAATATTGCCAAAACCCGTATCGTGCACAAATTGAATTGTCAGGCCAACCAAAATCTAAGAGCTTCATCAACATTAGTATCAGGAAGCGCATCGGAGTCCAAATTAGAAGCTGCTAAGTGCAGACCTTTCGAGTATCTAACAATAGCTCTTACACTCCACTTGTTATCAACTTGTCTAGACACATCAATGCTTAATTTGAAAAAACATATGGGATTATTACTCTAAACAAGGGAAAAGATAATGAAATAGATGGCTTCACGGCAACGTGAGTATTCGTAATACATCTATGATCTACAATGATAGTCCAATCCTTTGGGACAATGTTCACCGCTTAAAAAAATATTCCTTAAAAAAAAAATCTTAGTTATGCCCATACGATTATCTATAACAAAGCGATAGAATGTTTAGCGTAACATTAGTGGGGCTTTATAGACCATGACCTTTAAATTAAGGTCAAATCAATTAAGCATTTAAATTCACAACTAGATGTTAATGTTTTTGAATTAATAAAAGCATTTATATTGTTTACTCAAAATAAAAGTATTTAATAAGATGAAGAGGTTTCGATTAGTAATACAAGGGTTAAAAAATCTCCCAACAAATTAACACACCGCCAACGAAAAAAATTTGAAAATAAATGCCAATTATTATTTTGAGAATGACGTCTATATAAAAAAATATTGGTCTTGATTTCAATGTTCTAATTCAAATTTGAGTTAATGAGCATTTCACAATTTCTTAAAACACGGTTACGATATCAGTTAATTTAACAATATACATGAACATATCTCATTGGATGTCGGTGCAATAGTATGTCAGTCAAAGATACCTCCCTTTTAGCTCATCCAATTTAACAATTATATCATAAAAGAAAACCATATGACAAAAATAAAATAAATTACACAAGCACAGTTTGAAGATATATTTGAAGTATGGTAATATTTTACTGCAAATTCAAACGATGTTCATAATGAATATTAATTGAATGGAAGATTCTAATAGCATCTTAATGAATTCTATTTTTTTTACTTCCACAAATAGTTCATCAAGGATAAGTGTATTTGTAACCAGAAAACCAACGCATCATAGCAATAAACCAGATTCCAACTGAAGAACACATCTTTTTGGATCTATTATTCATGTTAGTATAGGAAAGTCCCACATTGGCTAGAAAATAACACAAACGAGTGTTTATAAGCATATGAAACATTGGTTATTGTGCCGAGTTGGGTAGCTCCAACTTGTGACCCAAGCGGGGGCAACAAGGTGATGGAACACAACTTTGGCTTGTCAGGTTGGGTTGGTGGCTGCACTGTGCAAGCCTGCCCGCTCCAAGTTGAGAGTTGAGTCATGGGACTTGGGCGAAGGCTCGGGTCTCTTGGCTCCTAGACTGGAGGGTATAGCGTGAGGCTGGACTCACAGAGCAGCGAAAACATTCGGCTCCTAACAGTGTGTGGAGGTGTCATGCCATTAATCACTCCATAAAAGAAATATTTTTCAACCATCCACTAAAAGTGTCGAGCAATTTTAATTTTTCTAACGAAATGAAAGGAGAAAGATAACGAATTATGCAACTACAACGATAATTACCGCGTCAAGTAACTAATTGTGTTACTGTTGACGTAAACGCTTTTCTTCAAACGCGAATTAAACCCGTTGTTATAACATAAGCAATATAAGGAGTAATTACCTCGTTCGAAATAGAATCCTCTGAAACAAAAGAAAACATAGTTAGTGAATGAACAACAATGCCAACGCTTCTCACATAAGCAACTGAAAACGAAAACAAACCTAACTAAGGCTTTTACGATCATTTAATCACCAAACCAAAGTAAAAACCATCATTAATACACGACTTCAAGAAGTTTGCCACATTAAGAGAGAATCACCATCCCCAATAATATTGCCAAAACCCGTATCGTGCACAAATTGAATTGTCAGGCCAACCAAAATCTAAGAGCTTCATCAACATTAGCATCAGGAAGCGCATCGGAGTCCCAAGTAGAAGCCGCTAAGAGCAGACCTTTCGAGTATCTAACAATAGCTCTTACACCCCACTTGTTATCAACTTGTCTAGACGCATCAATGCTTAATTTGAAAAAACATATGGGAGTATTACTCCAAACAAGGGAAAAGATAATGAAATAGTTGGCTTCACGACAACGTGAGTATTCGTAATACATCTATGATCTACAGTGATAGTCCAAGCCTTTTGGACAATGTTCACCGCTTAAAAAAATATTCCTTCAAAAAAAATCTTAGTTATGCCCATACGATTATCTATAACAAAGCGATAGAATGTTTAGCGTAACATTAGTGGGGCTTTATAGACCATGACCTTTAAATTAAGGTCAAATCAATTAAGCATTTAAATTCACAACTAGATGTTAATGTTTTTGAATTAATAAAAGCATTTATATTGGTTACTCAAAATAAAAGTATTTAATAAGACGAAGAGGTTTCGATTAGTAATACAAGGGTTAAAAAATCTCCCAACAAATTAACACACCACCAACGAAAAAAATTTGAAAATAAATGCCAATTATTATTTTGAGAATGACGTCTATATAAAAAAATATTGGTCTTGATTTCAATGTTCTAAATCAAATTTGAGTTAATGAGCATTTCACAATTTCTTAAAACACGGTTACGATATGAGTTAATTTAACAATATATATGAACATATCTCATTGGATGTCGGTGCAATAGTATGTCAGTCAAAGATACCTCCCTTTTAGCTCATCCAATTTAACAATTATATCATAAAACAAAACCATATGACAAAAATAAAATAAATTACACAAGCACAGTTGGAAGATATATATGAAGTATGGTAATATTTTACTGCAAATTCAAACGATGTTCATAATGAATATTAATTGAATGGAAGATTCTAATAGCATCTTAATGAATTCTATTTTTTTTACTTCCACAAATAGTTCATCAAGGATAAGTGTATTTGTAACCACAAAACCAACGCATCATAGCAATAAACCAGATTCCAACTGAAGAACACATCTTTTTGGATCTATTATTCATGTTAGTATAGGAAAGTCCCACATTGGCTAGAAAATAACACAAACGAGTGTTTATAAGCATATGAAACATTGGTTATTGTGCCGAGTTGGGTAGCTCCAACTTGTGACCCAAGCGGGGGCAACAAGGTGATGGAACACAGCTTTGGCTTGTCAGGTTGGGTTGGTGGCTGCACTGTGCAAGCCTGCCCGCTCCAAGTTGAGAGTTGAGTCATGGAACTTGGGCGAAGGCTCGGGTCTCTTGGCTCCTAGACTGGAGGGTATAGCGTGAGGCTGGACTCACAGAGCAGCGAAAACCTTCGGCTCCTAACAGTGGAGGGATCACAGGCTGCCGCACTACTTGCCCACAAAGCCTGTAGAGCCAAGCTTGTTGGACCATCATTTTTTAAACTCGTGTTCATGTGGAGGTGTCATGCCATTAATCACTCCATAAAAGAAATATTTTTCAACCTTCCACTAAAAGTGTCGAGCAATTTTAATTTTTCTAACGAAATGAAAGGAGAAAGATAACGAATTATGCAACTACAACGATAATTACCGCATCAAGTAACTAATTGTGTTACTGTTGACGTAAACGCTTTTCTTCAAACGCGAATTAAACCCGTTGTTATAACATAAGCAATATAAGGAGTAATTACCTCGTTCGAAATAGAATCCTCTGAAACAAAAGAAAACATAGTTAGTGAATGAACAACAATGCCAACGCTTCTCACATAAGCAACTGAAAACGAAAACAAACCTAACTAAGGCTTTTACGATCATTTAATCACCAAACCAAAGTAAAAACCATCATTAATACACGACTTCAAGAAGTTTGCCACATTAAGAGAGAATCACCATCCCCAATAATATTGCCAAAACCCGTATCGTGCACAAATTGAATTGTCAGGCCAACCAAAATCTAAGAGCTTCATCAACATTAGCATCAGGAAGCGCATCGGAGTCCCAAGTAGAAGCCGCTAAGAGCAGACCTTTCGAGTATCTAACAATAGCTCTTACACCCCACTTGTTATCAACTTGTCTAGACGCATCAATGCTTAATTTGAAAAAACATATGGGAGTATTACTCCAAACAAGGGAAAAGATAATGAAATAGTTGGCTTCACGGCAACGTGAGTATTCGTAATATATCTATGATCTACAGTGATAGTCCAAGCCTTTGGGACAATGTTCACCGCTTAAAAAAATATTCCTTCAAAAAAAATCATAGTTAAGCCCATACGATTATCTATAACAAAGCGATAGAATGTTTAGCGTAACATTAGTGGGGCTTTATAGACCATGACCTTTAAATTAAGGTCAAATCAATTAAACATTTAAATTCACAACTAGATGTTAATGTTTTTGAATTAATAAAAGCATTTATATTGGTTACTCAAAATAAAAGTATTTAATAAGATGAAGAGGTTTCGATTAGTAATACAAGGGTTAAAAAATCTCCCAACAAATTAACACACCACCAACCAAAAAAATTTGAAAATAAATGCCAATTATTATTTTGAGAATGACGTCTATATTAAAAAATATTGATCTTGATTTCAATGTTCTAAATCAAATTTGAGTTAATGAGCATTTCAAAATTTCTTAAAACACGGTTACGATATCAGTTAATTTAACAATATATATGAACATATCTCATTGGATGTCGGTGCAATAGTATGTCATTCAAAGATACCTCCCTTTTAGCTCATCCAATTTAACAATTATATCATAAAACAAAACCATATGACAAAAATAAAATAAATTACACAAGCACAGTTGGAAGATATATATGAAGTATGGTAATATTTTACTGCAAATTCAAACGATGTTCATAATGAATATTAATTGAATGGAAGATTCTAATAGCATCTTAATGAATTCTATTTTTTTTACTTCCACAAATAGTTCATCAAGGATAAGTGTATTTGTAACCAGAAAACCAACGCATCATAGCAATAAACCAGATTCCAACTGAAGAACACATCTTTTTGGATCTATTATTCATGTTAGTATAGGAAAGTCCCACATTGGCTAGAAAATAACACAAACGAGTGTTTATAAGCATATGAAATATTGGTTATTGTGCCGAGTTGGGTAGCTCCAACTTGTGACCCAAGCAGGGGCAACAAGGTGATGGAACACAACTTTGGCTTGTCAGGTTGGGTTGGTGGCTGCACTGTGCAAGCCTGCCCGCTACAAGTTGAGAGTTGAGTCATGGGACTTGGGCGAAGGCTCGGGTCTCTTGGCTCCTAGACTGGAGGGTATAGCGTGAGGCTGGACTCACAGAGCAGCGAAAACCTTCGGCTCCTAACAGTGGAGGGATCACAGGCTGCTGCACTACTTGCCCACAAAGCCTGTAGAGCCAAGCTTGTTGGACCATCATTTTTTAAACTCGTGTTCGTGTGGAGGTGTCATGCCATTAATCACTCCATAAAAGAAATATTTTTCAACCATCCACTAAAAGTGTCGAGCAATTTTAATTTTTCTAACAAAATGAAAGGAGAAAGATAACGAATTATGCAACTACAACGATAATTACCGCATCAAGTAACTAATTGTGTTACTGTTGACGTAAACGCTTTTCTTCAAACGCGAATTAAACCCGTTGTTATAACATAAGCAATATAAGGAGTAATTACCTCGTTCGAAATAGAATCCTCTGAAACAAAAGAAAACATAGTTAGTGAATGAACAACAATGCCAACGCTTCTCACATAAGCAACTGAAAACGAAAACAAACCTAACTAAGGCTTTTACGATCATTTAATCACCAAACCAAAGTAAAAACCATCATTAATACACGACTTCAAGAAGTTTGCCACATTAAGAGAGAATCACCATCCCCAATAATATTGCCAAAACCCGTATCGTGCACAAATTGAATTGTCAGGCCAACCAAAATCTAAGAGCTTCATCAACATTAGCATCAGGAAGCGCATCGGAGTCCCAAGTAGAAGCCGCTAAGAGCAGACCTTTCGAGTATCTAACAATAGCTCTTACACCCCACTTGTTATCAACTTGTCTAGACGCATCAATGCTTAATTTGAAAAAACATATGGGAGTATTACTCCAAACAAGGGAAAAGATAATGAAATAGTTGGCTTCACGGCAACGTGAGTATTCGTAATACATCTATGATCTACAGTGATAGTCCAAGACTTTTGGACAATGTTCACCGCTTAAAAAAATATTCCTTCAAAAAAAATCTTAGTTATGCCCATACGATTATCTATAACAAAGCGATAGAATGTTTAGCGTAACATTAGTGGGGCTTTATAGACCATGACCTTTAAATTAAGGTCAAATCAATTAAGCATTTAAATTCACAACTAGATGTTAATGTTTTTGAATTAATAAAAGCATTTATATTGGTTACTCAAAATAAAAGTATTTAATAAGACGAAGAGGTTTCGATTAGTAATACAAGGGTTAAAAAATCTCCCAACAAATTAACACACCACCAACGAAAAAAATTTGAAAATAAATGCCAATTATTATTTTGAGAATGACGTCTATATAAAAAAATATTGGTCTTGATTTCAATGTTCTAAATCAAATTTGAGTTAATGAGCATTTCACAATTTCTTAAAACACGGTTACGATATCAGTTAATTTAACAATATATATGAACATATCTCATTGGATGTCGGTGCAATAGTATGTCAGTCAAAGATACCTCCCTTTTAGCTCATCCAATTTAACAATTATATCATAAAACAAAACCATATGACAAAAATAAAATAAATTACACAAGCACAGTTGGAAGATATATATGAAGTATGGTAATATTTTACTGCAAACTCAAACGATGTTCATAATGAATATTAATTGAATGGAAGATTCTAATAGCATCTTAATGAATTCTATTTTTTTTACTTCCACAAATAGTTCATCAAGGATAAGTGTATTTGTAACCAGAAAACCAACGCATCATAGCAATAAACCAGATTCCAACTGAAGAACACATCTTTTTGGATCTATTATTCATGTTAGTATAGGAAAGTCCCACATTGGCTAGAAAATAACACAAACGAGTGTTTATAAGCATATGAAACATTGGTTATTGTGCCGAGTTGGGTAGCTCCAACTTGTGACCCAAGCGGGGGCAACAAGGTGATGGAACACAGTTTTGGCTTGTCAGGTTGGGTTGGTGGCTGCACTGTGCAAGCCTGCCCGCTCCAAGTTGAGAGTTGAGTCATGGGACTTGGGCGAAGGCTCGGGTCTCTTGGCTCCTAGACTGGAGGGTATAGCGTGAGGCTGGACTCACAGAGCAGCGAAAACCTTCGGCTCCTAACAGTGGAGGGATCACAGGCTACCGCACTACTTGCCCACAAAGCTTGTAGAGCCAAGCTTGTTGGACCATCATTTTTTAAACTCGTGTTCGTGTGGAGGTGTCATGCCATTAATCACTCCATAAAAGAAATATTTTTCAACCATCCACTAAAAGTGTCGAGCAATTTTAATTTTTCTAACGAAATGAAAGGAGAAAGATAACGAATTATGCAACTACAACGATAATTACCGCATCAAGTAACTAATTGTGTTACTGTTGACGTAAACGCTTTTCTTCAAACGCGAATTAAACCCGTTGTTATAACATAAGCAATATAAGGAGTAATTACCTCGTTCGAAATAGAATCCTCTGAAACAAAAGAAAACTTAGTTAGTGAATGAACAACAATGCCAACGCTTCTCACATAGGCAACGGAAAACGAAAACAAACCTAACTAAGGCTTTTACGATCATTTAATCACCAAACCAAAGTAAAAATCATCATTAATACACGACTTCAAGAAGTTTGCCACATTAAGAGAGAATCACCATCCCCAATAATATTGCCAAAACCCGTATCGTGCACAAATTGAATTGTCAGGCCAACCAAAATCTAAGAGCTTCATCAACATTAGTATCAGGAAGCGCATCGGAGTCCAAATTAGAAGCTGCTAAGAGCAGACCTTTCGAGTATCTAACAATAGCTCTTACACCCCACTTGTTATCAACTTGTCTAGACGCATCAATGCTTAATTTGAAAAAACATATGGGATTATTACTCTAAACAAGGGAAAAGATAATGAAATAGTTGGCTTCACGGCAACGTGAGTATTCGAAATACATCTATGATCTACAGTGATAGTCCAAGCCTTTGGGACAATGTTCACCGCTTAAAAAAATATTCCTTAAAAAAAAATCTTAGTTATGCCCATACGATTATCTATAACAAAGCGATAGAATGTTTAGCGTAACATTAGTGGGCCTTTATAGACCATGACCTTTAAATTACGGTCAAATCAATTAAGCATTTAAATTCACAACTAGATGTTAATGTTTTTGAATTAATAAAAGCATTTATATTGGTTACTCAAAATAAAAGTATTTAATAAGATGAAGAGGTTTCGATTAGTAATACAAGGGTTAAAAAATCTCCCAACAAATTAACACACCACCAACGAAAAAAATTTGAAAATAAATGCCAATTATTATTTTGAGAATGACGTCTATATAAAAAAATATTGGTCTTGATTTCAATGTTCTAAATCAAATTTGAGTTAATGAGCATTTCACAATTTCTTAAAACACGGTTACGATATCAGTTAATTTAACAATATATATGAACATATCTCATTGGATGTCGGTGCAATAGTATGTCAGTCAAAGATACCTCCCTTTTAGCTCATCCAATTTAACAATTATATCATAAAACAAAACCATATGACAAAAATAAAATAAATTACACAAGCACAGTTGGAAGATATATATGAAGTATGGTAATATTTTACTGCAAATTCAAACGATGTTCATAATGAATATTAATTGAATGGAAGATTCTAATAGCATCTTAATGAATTCTATTTTTTTTACTTCCACAAATAGTTCATCAAGGATAAGTGTATTTGTAACCAGAAAACCAACGCATCATAGCAATAAACCAGATTCCAACTGAAGAACACATCTTTTTGGATCTATTATTCATGTTAGTATAGGAAAGTCCCACATTGGCTAGAAAATAACACAAACGAGTGTTTATAAGCATATGAAACATTGGTTATTGTGCCGAGTTGGGTAGCTCCAACTTGTGACCCAAGCGGGGGCAACAAGGTGATGGAACACAGCTTTGGCTTGTCAGGTTGGGTTGGTGGCTGCACTGTGCAAGCCTGCCCGCTCCAAGTTGAGAGTTGAGTCATGGGACTTGGGCGAAGGCTCGGGTCTCTTGGCTCCTAGACTGGAGGGTATAGCGTGAGGCTGGACTCACAGAGCAGCGAAAACCTTCGGCTCCTAACAGTGGAGGGATCACAGGCTACCGCACTACTTGCCCACAAAGCTTGTAGAGCCAAGCTTGTTGGACCATCATTTTTTAAACTCGTGTTCGTGTGGAGGTGTCATGCCATTAATCACTCCATAAAAGAAATATTTTTCAACCATCCACTAAAAGTGTCGAGCAATTTTAATTTTTCTAACGAAATGAAAGGAGAAAGATAACGAATTATGCAACTACAACGATAATTACCGCATCAAGTAACTAATTGTGTTACTGTTGACGTAAACGCTTTTCTTCAAACGCGAATTAAACCCGTTGTTATAACATAAGCAATATAAGGAGTAATTACCTCGTTCGAAATAGAATCCTCTGAAACAAAAGAAAACTTAGTTAGTGAATGAACAACAATGCCAACGCTTCTCACATAGGCAACGGAAAACGAAAACAAACCTAACTAAGGCTTTTACGATCATTTAATCACCAAACCAAAGTAAAAATCATCATTAATACACGACTTCAAGAAGTTTGCCACATTAAGAGAGAATCACCATCCCCAATAATATTGCCAAAACCCGTATCGTGCACAAATTGAATTGTCAGGCCAACCAAAATCTAAGAGCTTCATCAACATTAGTATCAGGAAGCGCATCGGAGTCCAAATTAGAAGCTGCTAAGAGCAGACCTTTCGAGTATCTAACAATAGCTCTTACACCCCACTTGTTATCAACTTGTCTAGACGCATCAATGCTTAATTTGAAAAAACATATGGGATTATTACTCTAAACAAGGGAAAAGATAATGAAATAGTTGGCTTCACGGCAACGTGAGTATTCGAAATACATCTATGATCTACAGTGATAGTCCAAGCCTTTGGGACAATGTTCACCGCTTAAAAAAATATTCCTTAAAAAAAAATCTTAGTTATGCCCATACGATTATCTATAACAAAGCGATAGAATGTTTAGCGTAACATTAGTGGGCCTTTATAGACCATGACCTTTAAATTACGGTCAAATCAATTAAGCATTTAAATTCACAACTAGATGTTAATGTTTTTGAATTAATAAAAGCATTTATATTGGTTACTCAAAATAAAAGTATTTAATAAGATGAAGAGGTTTCGATTAGTAATACAAGGGTTAAAAAATCTCCCAACAAATTAACACACCGCCAACGAAAAAAATTTGAAAATAAATGCCAATTATTATTTTGAGAATGACGTCTATATAAAAAAATATTGGTCTTGATTTCAATGTTCTAAATCAAATTTGAGTTAATGAGCATTTCACAATTTCTTAAAACACGGTTACGATATCAGTTAATTTAACAATATATATGAACATATCTGATTGGATGTCGGTGCAATAGTATGTCAGTCAAAGATACCTCCCTTTTAGCTCATCCAATTTAACAATTATATCATAAAACAAAACCATATGACAAAAATAAAATAAATTACACTAGCACAGTTTGAAGATATATATGAAGTATGGTAATATTTTACTGCAAATTCAAACGATGTTCATAATGAATATTAATTGAATGGAAGATTCTAATAGCATCTTAATGAATTCTATTTTTTTTACTTCCACAAATAGTTCATCAACGATAAGTGTATTTGTAACCAGAAAACCAACGCATCATAGCAATAAACCAGATTCCAACTGAAGAACACATCTTTGAGGATCTATTATTCATGTTAGTATAGGAAAGTCCCACATTGGCTAGAAAATAACACAAACGAGTGTTTATAAGCATATGAAACATTGGTTATTGTGCCGAGTTGGGTAGCTCCAACTTGTGACCCAAGCGGGGGCAACAAGGTGATGGAACACAACTTTGGCTTGTCAGGTTGGGTTGGTGGCTGCATTGTGCAAGCCTGCCCGCTCCAAGTTGAGAGTTGAGTCATGGGACTTGGGCGAAGGCTCGGGTCTATTGGCTCCTAGACTGGAGGGTATAGCGTGAGGCTGGACTCACAGAGAAGCGAAAACCTTCGGCTCCTAACAGTGGAGGGATCACAGGCTGCCGCACTACTTGCCCACAAAGCCTGTAGAGCCATGCTTGTTGGACAGTGTCGAGCAATTTTAATTTTTCTAACAAAATGAAAGGAGAAAGATAACGAATTATGCAACTACAACGATAATTACCGCATCAAGTAACTAATTGTGTTACTGTTGACGTAAACGCTTTTCTTCAAACGCGAATTAAACCCGTTGTTATAACATAAGCAATATAAGGAGTAATTACCTCGTTCGAAATAGAATCCTCTGAAACAAAAGAAAACATAGTTAGTGAATGAACAACAATGCCAACGCTTCTCACATAAGCAACTGAAAACGAAAACAAACCTAACTAAGGCTTTTACGATCATTTAATCACCAAACCAAAGTAAAAACCATCATTAATACACGACTTCAAGAAGTTTGCCACATTAAGAGAGAATCACCATCCCCAATAATATTGCCAAAACCCGTATCGTGCACAAATTGAATTGTCAGGCCAACCAAAATCTAAGAGCTTCATCAACATTAGCATCAGGAAGCGCATCGGAGTCCCAAGTAGAAGCCGCTAAGAGCAGACCTTTCGAGTATCTAACAATAGCTCTTACACCCCACTTGTTATCAACTTGTCTAGACGCATCAATGCTTAATTTGAAAAAACATATGGGAGTATTACTCCAAACAAGGGAAAAGATAATGAAATAGTTGGCTTCACGGCAACGTGAGTATTCGTAATACATCTATGATCTACAGTGATAGTCCAAGCCTTTGGGACAATGTTCACCGCTTAAAAAAATATTCCTTCAAAAAAAATCTTAGTTATGCCCATACGATTATCTATAACAAAGCGATAGAATGTTTAGCGTAACATTAGTGGGGCTTTATAGACCATGACCTTTAAATTAAGGTCAAATCAATTAAGCATTTAAATTCACAACTAGATGTTAATGTTTTTGAATTAATAAAAGCATTTATATTGGTTACTCAAAATAAAAGTATTTAATAAGATGAAGAGGTTTCGATTAGTAATACAAGGGTTAAAAAATCTCCCAACAAATTAACACACCACCAACGAAAAAAATTTGAAAATAAATGCCAATTATTATTTTGAGAATGACGTCTATATAAAAAAATATTGGTCTTGATTTCAATGTTCTAAATCAAATTTGAGTTAATGAGCATTTCACAATTTCTTAAAACACGGTTACGATATCAGTTAATTTAACAATATATATGAACATATCTCATTGGATGTCGGTGCAATAGTATGTCAGTCAAAGATACCTCCCTTTTAGCTCATCCAATTTAACAATTATATCATAAAACAAAACCATATGACAAAAATAAAATAAATTACACAAGCACAGTTGGAAGATATATATGAAGTATGGTAATATTTTACTGCAAATTCAAACGATGTTCATAATGAATATTAATTGAATGGAAGATTCTAATAGCATCTTAATGAATTCTATTTTTTTTACTTCCACAAATAGTTCATCAAGGATAAGTGTATTTGTAACCAGAAAACCAACGCATCATAGCAATAAACCAGATTCCAACTGAAGAACACATCTTTTTGGATCTATTATTCATGTTAGTATAGGAAAGTCCCACATTGGCTAGAAAATAACACAAACGAGTGTTTATAAGCATATGAAACATTGGTTATTGTGCCGAGTTGGGTAGCTCCAACTTGTGACCCAAGCGGGGGCAACAAGGTGATGGAACACAGCTTTGGCTTGTCAGGTTGGGTTGGTGGCTGCACTGTGCAAGCCTGCCCGCTCCAAGTTGAGAGTTGAGTCATGGGACTTGGGCGAAGGCTCGGGTCTCTTGGCTCCTAGACTGGAGGGTATAGCGTGAGGCTGGACTCACAGAGCAGCGAAAACCTTCGGCTCCTAACAGTGGAGGGATCACAGGCTACCGCACTACTTGCCCACAAAGCTTGTAGAGCCAAGCTTGTTGGACCATCATTTTTTAAACTCGTGTTCGTGTGGAGGTGTCATGCCATTAATCACTCCATAAAAGAAATATTTTTCAACCATCCACTAAAAGTGTCGAGCAATTTTAATTTTTCTAACGAAATGAAAGGAGAAAGATAACGAATTATGCAACTACAACGATAATTACCGCATCAAGTAACTAATTGTGTTACTGTTGACGTAAACGCTTTTCTTCAAACGCGAATTAAACCCGTTGTTATAACATAAGCAATATAAGGAGTAATTACCTCGTTCGAAATAGAATCCTCTGAAACAAAAGAAAACTTAGTTAGTGAATGAACAACAATGCCAACGCTTCTCACATAGGCAACGGAAAACGAAAACAAACCTAACTAAGGCTTTTACGATCATTTAATCACCAAACCAAAGTAAAAATCATCATTAATACACGACTTCAAGAAGTTTGCCACATTAAGAGAGAATCACCATCCCCAATAATATTGCCAAAACCCGTATCGTGCACAAATTGAATTGTCAGGCCAACCAAAATCTAAGAGCTTCATCAACATTAGTATCAGGAAGCGCATCGGAGTCCAAATTAGAAGCTGCTAAGAGCAGACCTTTCGAGTATCTAACAATAGCTCTTACACCCCACTTGTTATCAACTTGTCTAGACGCATCAATGCTTAATTTGAAAAAACATATGGGATTATTACTCTAAACAAGGGAAAAGATAATGAAATAGTTGGCTTCACGGCAACGTGAGTATTCGAAATACATCTATGATCTACAGTGATAGTCCAAGCCTTTGGGACAATGTTCACCGCTTAAAAAAATATTCCTTAAAAAAAAATCTTAGTTATGCCCATACGATTATCTATAACAAAGCGATAGAATGTTTAGCGTAACATTAGTGGGCCTTTATAGACCATGACCTTTAAATTACGGTCAAATCAATTAAGCATTTAAATTCACAACTAGATGTTAATGTTTTTGAATTAATAAAAGCATTTATATTGGTTACTCAAAATAAAAGTATTTAATAAGATGAAGAGGTTTCGATTAGTAATACAAGGGTTAAAAAATCTCCCAACAAATTAACACACCGCCAACGAAAAAAATTTGAAAATAAATGCCAATTATTATTTTGAGAATGACGTCTATATAAAAAAATATTGGTCTTGATTTCAATGTTCTAAATCAAATTTGAGTTAATGAGCATTTCACAATTTCTTAAAACACGGTTACGATATCAGTTAATTTAACAATATATATGAACATATCTGATTGGATGTCGGTGCAATAGTATGTCAGTCAAAGATACCTCCCTTTTAGCTCATCCAATTTAACAATTATATCATAAAACAAAACCATATGACAAAAATAAAATAAATTACACTAGCACAGTTTGAAGATATATATGAAGTATGGTAATATTTTACTGCAAATTCAAACGATGTTCATAATGAATATTAATTGAATGGAAGATTCTAATAGCATCTTAATGAATTCTATTTTTTTTACTTCCACAAATAGTTCATCAACGATAAGTGTATTTGTAACCAGAAAACCAACGCATCATAGCAATAAACCAGATTCCAACTGAAGAACACATCTTTGAGGATCTATTATTCATGTTAGTATAGGAAAGTCCCACATTGGCTAGAAAATAACACAAACGAGTGTTTATAAGCATATGAAACATTGGTTATTGTGCCGAGTTGGGTAGCTCCAACTTGTGACCCAAGCGGGGGCAACAAGGTGATGGAACACAACTTTGGCTTGTCAGGTTGGGTTGGTGGCTGCACTGTGCAAGCCTGCCCGCTCCAAGTTGAGAGTTGAGTCATGGGACTTGGGCGAAGGCTCGGGTCTATTGGCTCCTAGACTGGAGGGTATAGCGTGAGGCTGGACTCACAGAGAAGCGAAAACCTTCGGCTCCTAACAGTGGAGGGATCACAGGCTGCCGCACTACTTGCCCACAAAGCCTGTAGAGCCATGCTTGTTGGACAGTGTCGAGCAATTTTAATTTTTCTAACAAAATGAAAGGAGAAAGATAACGAATTATGCAACTACAACGATAATTACCGCATCAAGTAACTAATTGTGTTACTGTTGACGTAAACGCTTTTCTTCAAACGCGAATTAAACCCGTTGTTATAACATAAGCAATATAAGGAGTAATTACCTCGTTCGAAATAGAATCCTCTGAAACAAAAGAAAACATAGTTAGTGAATGAACAACAATGCCAACGCTTCTCACATAAGCAACTGAAAACGAAAACAAACCTAACTAAGGCTTTTACGATCATTTAATCACCAAACCAAAGTAAAAACCATCATTAATACACGACTTCAAGAAGTTTGCCACATTAAGAGAGAATCACCATCCCCAATAATATTGCCAAAACCCGTATCGTGCACAAATTGAATTGTCAGGCCAACCAAAATCTAAGAGCTTCATCAACATTAGCATCAGGAAGCGCATCGGAGTCCCAAGTAGAAGCCGCTAAGAGCAGACCTTTCGAGTATCTAACAATAGCTCTTACACCCCACTTGTTATCAACTTGTCTAGACGCATCAATGCTTAATTTGAAAAAACATATGGGAGTATTACTCCAAACAAGGGAAAAGATAATGAAATAGTTGGCTTCACGACAACGTGAGTATTCGTAATACATCTATGATCTACAGTGATAGTCCAAGCCTTTTGGACAATGTTCACCGCTTAAAAAAATATTCCTTCAAAAAAAATCTTAGTTATGCCCATACGATTATCTATAACAAAGCGATAGAATGTTTAGCGTAACATTAGTGGGGCTTTATAGACCATGACCTTTAAATTAAGGTCAAATCAATTAAGCATTTAAATTCACAACTAGATGTTAATGTTTTTGAATTAATAAAAGCATTTATATTGGTTACTCAAAATAAAAGTATTTAATAAGACGAAGAGGTTTCGATTAGTAATACAAGGGTTAAAAAATCTCCCAACAAATTAACACACCACCAACGAAAAAAATTTGAAAATAAATGCCAATTATTATTTTGAGAATGACGTCTATATAAAAAAATATTGGTCTTGATTTCAATGTTCTAAATCAAATTTGAGTTAATGAGCATTTCACAATTTCTTAAAACACGGTTACGATATCAGTTAATTTAACAATATATATGAACATATCTCATTGGATGTCGGTGCAATAGTATGTCAGTCAAAGATACCTCCCTTTTAGCTCATCCAATTTAACAATTATATCATAAAACAAAACCATATGACAAAAATAAAATAAATTACACAAGCACAGTTGGAAGATATATATGAAGTATGGTAATATTTTACTGCAAACTCAAACGATGTTCATAATGAATATTAATTGAATGGAAGATTCTAATAGCATCTTAATGAATTCTATTTTTTTTACTTCCACAAATAGTTCATCAAGGATAAGTGTATTTGTAACCAGAAAACCAACGCATCATAGCAATAAACCAGATTCCAACTGAAGAACACATCTTTTTGGATCTATTATTCATGTTAGTATAGGAAAGTCCCACATTGGCTAGAAAATAACACAAACGAGTGTTTATAAGCATATGAAACATTGGTTATTGTGCCGAGTTGGGTAGCTCCAACTTGTGACCCAAGCGGGGGCAACAAGGTGATGGAACACAGTTTTGGCTTGTCAGGTTGGGTTGGTGGTTGCACTGTGCAAGCCTGCCCGCTCCAAGTTGAGAGTTGAGTCATGGGACTTGGGCGAAGGCTCGGGTCTCTTGGCTCCTAGACTGGAGGGTATAGCGTGAGGCTGGACTCACAGAGCAGCGAAAACCTTCGGCTCCTAACAGTGGAGGGATCACAGGCTACCGCACTACTTGCCCACAAAGCTTGTAGAGCCAAGCTTGTTGGACCATCATTTTTTAAACTCGTGTTCGTGTGGAGGTGTCATGCCATTAATCACTCCATAAAAGAAATATTTTTCAACCATCCACTAAAAGTGTCGAGCAATTTTAATTTTTCTAACGAAATGAAAGGAGAAAGATAACGAATTATGCAACTACAACGATAATTACCGCATCAAGTAACTAATTGTGTTACTGTTGACGTAAACGCTTTTCTTCAAACGCGAATTAAACCCGTTGTTATAACATAAGCAATATAAGGAGTAATTACCTCGTTCGAAATAGAATCCTCTGAAACAAAAGAAAACTTAGTTAGTGAATGAACAACAATGCCAACGCTTCTCACATAGGCAACGGAAAACGAAAACAAACCTAACTAAGGCTTTTACGATCATTTAATCACCAAACCAAAGTAAAAATCATCATTAATACACGACTTCAAGAAGTTTGCCACATTAAGAGAGAATCACCATCCCCAATAATATTGCCAAAACCCGTATCGTGCACAAATTGAATTGTCAGGCCAACCAAAATCTAAGAGCTTCATCAACATTAGTATCAGGAAGCGCATCGGAGTCCAAATTAGAAGCTGCTAAGAGCAGACCTTTCGAGTATCTAACAATAGCTCTTACACCCCACTTGTTATCAACTTGTCTAGACGCATCAATGCTTAATTTGAAAAAACATATGGGATTATTACTCTAAACAAGGGAAAAGATAATGAAATAGTTGGCTTCACGGCAACGTGAGTATTCGAAATACATCTATGATCTACAGTGATAGTCCAAGCCTTTGGGACAATGTTCACCGCTTAAAAAAATATTCCTTAAAAAAAAATCTTAGTTATGCCCATACGATTATCTATAACAAAGCGATAGAATGTTTAGCGTAACATTAGTGGGCCTTTATAGACCATGACCTTTAAATTACGGTCAAATCAATTAAGCATTTAAATTCACAACTAGATGTTAATGTTTTTGAATTAATAAAAGCATTTATATTGGTTACTCAAAATAAAAGTATTTAATAAGATGAAGAGGTTTCGATTAGTAATACAAGGGTTAAAAAATCTCCCAACAAATTAACACACCGCCAACGAAAAAAATTTGAAAATAAATGCCAATTATTATTTTGAGAATGACGTCTATATAAAAAAATATTGGTCTTGATTTCAATGTTCTAAATCAAATTTGAGTTAATGAGCATTTCACAATTTCTTAAAACACGGTTACGATATCAGTTAATTTAACAATATATATGAACATATCTGATTGGATGTCGGTGCAATAGTATGTCAGTCAAAGATACCTCCCTTTTAGCTCATCCAATTTAACAATTATATCATAAAACAAAACCATATGACAAAAATAAAATAAATTACACTAGCACAGTTTGAAGATATATATGAAGTATGGTAATATTTTACTGCAAATTCAAACGATGTTCATAATGAATATTAATTGAATGGAAGATTCTAATAGCATCTTAATGAATTCTATTTTTTTTACTTCCACAAATAGTTCATCAACGATAAGTGTATTTGTAACCAGAAAACCAACGCATCATAGCAATAAACCAGATTCCAACTGAAGAACACATCTTTGAGGATCTATTATTCATGTTAGTATAGGAAAGTCCCACATTGGCTAGAAAATAACACAAACGAGTGTTTATAAGCATATGAAACATTGGTTATTGTGCCGAGTTGGGTAGCTCCAACTTGTGACCCAAGCGGGGGCAACAAGGTGATGGAACACAACTTTGGCTTGTCAGGTTGGGTTGGTGGCTGCACTGTGCAAGCCTGCCCGCTCCAAGTTGAGAGTTGAGTCATGGGACTTGGGCGAAGGCTCGGGTCTATTGGCTCCTAGACTGGAGGGTATAGCGTGAGGCTGGACTCACAGAGAAGCGAAAACCTTCGGCTCCTAACAGTGGAGGGATCACAGGCTGCCGCACTACTTGCCCACAAAGCCTGTAGAGCCATGCTTGTTGGACAGTGTCGAGCAATTTTAATTTTTCTAACAAAATGAAAGGAGAAAGATAACGAATTATGCAACTACAACGATAATTACCGCATCAAGTAACTAATTGTGTTACTGTTGACGTAAACGCTTTTCTTCAAACGCGAATTAAACCCGTTGTTATAACATAAGCAATATAAGGAGTAATTACCTCGTTCGAAATAGAATCCTCTGAAACAAAAGAAAACATAGTTAGTGAATGAACAACAATGCCAACGCTTCTCACATAAGCAACTGAAAACGAAAACAAACCTAACTAAGGCTTTTACGATCATTTAATCACCAAACCAAAGTAAAAACCATCATTAATACACGACTTCAAGAAGTTTGCCACATTAAGAGAGAATCACCATCCCCAATAATATTGCCAAAACCCGTATCGTGCACAAATTGAATTGTCAGGCCAACCAAAATCTAAGAGCTTCATCAACATTAGCATCAGGAAGCGCATCGGAGTCCCAAGTAGAAGCCGCTAAGAGCAGACCTTTCGAGTATCTAACAATAGCTCTTACACCCCACTTGTTATCAACTTGTCTAGACGCATCAATGCTTAATTTGAAAAAACATATGGGAGTATTACTCCAAACAAGGGAAAAGATAATGAAATAGTTGGCTTCACGGCAACGTGAGTATTCGTAATACATCTATGATCTACAGTGATAGTCCAAGCCTTTTGGACAATGTTCACCGCTTAAAAAAATATTCCTTCAAAAAAAATCTTAGTTATGCCCATACGATTATCTATAACAAAGCGATAGAATGTTTAGCGTAACATTAGTGGGGCTTTATAGACCATGACCTTTAAATTAAGGTCAAATCAATTAAGCATTTAAATTCACAACTAGATGTTAATGTTTTTGAATTAATAAAAGCATTTATATTGGTTACTCAAAATAAAAGTATTTAATAAGATGAAGAGGTTTCGATTAGTAATACAAGGGTTAAAAAATCTCCCAACAAATTAACACACCACCAACGAAAAAAATTTGAAAATAAATGCCAATTATTATTTTGAGAATGACGTCTATATAAAAAAATATTGGTCTTGATTTCAATGTTCTAAATCAAATTTGAGTTAATGAGCATTTCACAATTTCTTAAAACACAGTTACGATATCAGTTAATTTAACAATATATATGAACATATCTCATTGGATGTCGGTGCAATAGTATGTCAGTCAAAGATACCTCCCTTTTAGCTCATCCAATTTAACAATTATATCATAAAACAAAACCATATGACAAAAATAAAATAAATTACACAAGCACAGTTGGAAGATATATATGAAGTATGGTAATATTTTACTGCAAATTCAAACGATGTTCATAATGAATATTAATTGAATGGAAGATTCTAATAGCATCTTAATGAATTCTATTTTTTTTATTTCCACAAATAGTTCATAAAGGATAAGTGTATTTGTAACCAGAAAACCAACGCATCATAGCAATAAACCAGATTCATTTAATCATTTAATCACCAAACCAAAGTAAAAACCATCATTAATACACGACTTCAAGAAGTTTGCCACATTAAGAGAGAATCACCATCCCCAATAATATTGCCAAAACCCGTATTGTGCACAAATTGAATTGTCAGGCCAACCAAAATCTAAGAGCTTCATCAACATTAGCATCAGGAAGCGCATCGGAGTCCCAAGTAGAAGCCGCTAAGAGCAGACCTTTCGAGTATCTAACAATAGCTCTTACACCCCACTTGTTATCAACTTGTCTAGACGCATCAATGCTTAATTTGAAAAAACATATGAGAGTATTACTCCAAACAAGGGAAAAGATAATGAAATAGTTGGCTTCACGGCAACGTGAGTATTCGTAATACATCTATGATCTACAGTGATAGTCCAAGCCTTTGGGACAATGTTCACCGCTTAAAAAAATATTCCTTCAAAAAAAATCTTAGTTATGCCCATACGATTATCTATAACAAAGCGATAGAATGTTTAGTGTAACATTAGTGGGGCTTTATAGACCAAGATCTTTAAATTAAGGTCAAATCAGTTAAGCATTTAAATTCACAACTAGATGTTAATGTTTTTGAATTAATAAAAGCATTTATATTGGTTACTCAAAATAAAAGTATTTAATAAGATGAAGAGGTTTCGATTAGTAATACAAGGGTTAAAAAATCTCCCAACAAATTAACACACCACCAACGAAAAAAATTTGAAAATAAATGCCAATTATTATTTTGAGAATGACGTCTATATAAAAAAATATTGGTCTTGATTTCAATGTTCTAAATCAAATTTGAGTTAATGAGCATTTCACAATTTCTTAAAACACGGTTACGATATGAGTTAATTTAACAATATATATGAACATATCTCATTGGATGTCGGTGCAATAGTATGTCAGTCAAAGATACCTCCCTTTTAGCTCATCCAATTTAACAATTATATCATAAAACAAAACCATATGACAAAAATAAAATAAATTACACAAGCACAGTTGGAAGATATATATGAAGTATGGTAATATTTTACTGCAAATTCAAACGATGTTCATAATGAATATTAATTGAATGGAAGATTCTAATAGCATCTTAATGAATTCTATTTTTTTTACTTCCACAAATAGTTCATCAAGGATAAGTGTATTTGTAACCACAAAACCAACGCATCATAGCAATAAACCAGATTCCAACTGAAGAACACATCTTTTTGGATCTATTATTCATGTTAGTATAGGAAAGTCCCACATTGGCTAGAAAATAACACAAACGAGTGTTTATAAGCATATGAAACATTGGTTATTGTGCCGAGTTGGGTAGCTCCAACTTGTGACCCAAGCGGGGGCAACAAGGTGATGGAACACAGCTTTGGCTTGTCAGGTTGGGTTGGTGGCTGCACTGTGCAAGCCTGCCCGCTCCAAGTTGAGAGTTGAGTCATGGAACTTGGGCGAAGGCTCGGGTCTCTTGGCTCCTAGACTGGAGGGTATAGCGTGAGGCTGGACTCACAGAGCAGCGAAAACCTTCGGCTCCTAACAGTGGAGGGATCACAGGCTGCCGCACTACTTGCCCACAAAGCCTGTAGAGCCAAGCTTGTTGGACCATCATTTTTTAAACTCGTGTTCGTGTGGAGGTGTCATGCCATTAATCACTCCATAAAAGAAATATTTTTCAACCATCCACTAAAAGTGTCGAGCAATTTTAATTTTTCTAACGAAATGAAAGGAGAAAGATAACGAATTATGCAACTACAACGATAATTAAACCCGTTGTTATAACATAAGCAATATAAGGAGTAATTACCTCGTTCGAAATAGAATCCTCTGAAACAAAAGAAAACTTAGTTAGTGAATGAACAACAATGCCAACGCTTCTCACATAAGCAACTGAAAACGAAAACAAACCTAACTAAGGCTTTTACGATCATTTAATCACCAAACCAAAGTAAAAACCATCATTAATACACGACTTCAAGAAGTTTGCCACATTAAGAGAGAATCACCATCCCCAATAATATTGCCAAAACCCGTATCGTGCACAAATTGAATTGTCAGGCCAACCAAAATCTAAGAGCTTCATCAACATTAGCATCAGGAAGCGCATCGGAGTCCCAAGTAGAAGCCGCTAAGAGCAGACCTTTCGAGTATCTAACAATAGCTCTTACACCCCACTTGTTATCAACTTGTCTAGACGCATCAATGCTTAATTTGAAAAAACATATGGGAGTATTACTCCAAACAAGGGAAAAGATAATGAAATAGTTGGCTTCACGGCAACGTGAGTATTCGTAATACATCTATGATCTACAGTGATAGTCCAAGCCTTTTGGACAATGTTCACCGCTTAAAAAAATATTCCTTCAAAAAAAATCTTAGTTATGCCCATACGATTATCTATAACAAAGCGATAGAATGTTTAGCGTAACATTAGTGGGGCTTTATAGACCATGACCTTTAAATTAAGGTCAAATCAATTAAGCATTTAAATTCACAACTAGATGTTAATGTTTTTGAATTAATAAAAGCATTTATATTGGTTACTCAAAATAAAAGTATTTAATAAGATGAAGAGGTTTCGATTAGTAATACAAGGGTTAAAAAATCTCCCAACAAATTAACACACCACCAACGAAAAAAATTTGAAAATAAATGCCAATTATTATTTTGAGAATGACGTCTATATAAAAAAATATTGGTCTTGATTTCAATGTTCTAAATCAAATTTGAGTTAATGAGCATTTCACAATTTCTTAAAACACGGTTACGATATGAGTTAATTTAACAATATATATGAACATATCTCATTGGATGTCGGTGCAATAGTATGTCAGTCAAAGATACCTCCCTTTTAGCTCATCCAATTTAACAATTATATCATAAAACAAAACCATATGACAAAAATAAAATAAATTACACAAGCACAGTTGGAAGATATATATGAAGTATGGTAATATTTTACTGCAAATTCAAACGATGTTCATAATGAATATTAATTGAATGGAAGATTCTAATAGCATCTTAATGAATTCTATTTTTTTTACTTCCACAAATAGTTCATCAAGGATAAGTGTATTTGTAACCACAAAACCAACGCATCATAGCAATAAACCAGATTCCAACTGAAGAACACATCTTTTTGGATCTATTATTCATGTTAGTATAGGAAAGTCCCACATTGGCTAGAAAATAACACAAACGAGTGTTTATAAGCATATGAAACATTGGTTATTGTGCCGAGTTGGGTAGCTCCAACTTGTGACCCAAGCGGGGGCAACAAGGTGATGGAACACAGCTTTGGCTTGTCAGGTTGGGTTGGTGGCTGCACTGTGCAAGCCTGCCCGCTCCAAGTTGAGAGTTGAGTCATGGAACTTGGGCGAAGGCTCGGGTCTCTTGGCTCCTAGACTGGAGGGTATAGCGTGAGGCTGGACTCACAGAGCAGCGAAAACCTTCGGCTCCTAACAGTGGAGGGATCACAGGCTGCCGCACTACTTGCCCACAAAGCCTGTAGAGCCAAGCTTGTTGGACCATCATTTTTTAAACTCGTGTTCGTGTGGAGGTGTCATGCCATTAATCACTCCATAAAAGAAATATTTTTCAACCATCCACTAAAAGTGTCGAGCAATTTTAATTTTTCTAACGAAATGAAAGGAGAAAGATAACGAATTATGCAACTACAACGATAATTAAACCCGTTGTTATAACATAAGCAATATAAGGAGTAATTACCTCGTTCGAAATAGAATCCTCTGAAACAAAAGAAAACTTAGTTAGTGAATGAACAACAATGCCAACGCTTCTCACATAAGCAACTGAAAACGAAAACAAACCTAACTAAGGCTTTTACGATCATTTAATCACCAAACCAAAGTAAAAACCATCATTAATACACGACTTCAAGAAGTTTGCCACATTAAGAGAGAATCACCATCCCCAATAATATTGCCAAAACCCGTATTGTGCACAAATTGAATTGTCAGGCCAACCAAAATCTAAGAGCTTCATCAACATTAGCATCAGGAAGCGCATCGGAGTCCCAAGTAGAAGCCGCTAAGAGCAGACCTTTCGAGTATCTAACAATAGCTCTTACACCCCACTTGTTATCAACTTGTCTAGACGCATCAATACTTAATTTGAAGAAACATATGGGAGTATTACTCCAAACAAGGGAAAAGATAATGAAATAGTTGGCTTCACGGCAACGTGAGTATTCGTAATACATCTATGATCTACAGTGATAGTCCAAGCCTTTGGGACAATGTTCACCGCTTAAAAAAATATTCCTTCAAAAAAAATCTTAGTTATGCCCATACGATTATCTATAACAAAGCGATAGAATGTTTAGCGTAACATTAGTGGGGCTTTATAGACCATGACCTTTAAATTAAGGTCAAATCAATTAAGCATTTAAATTCACAACTAGATGCTAATGTTTTTGAATTAATAAAAGCATTTATATTGGTTACTCAAAATAAAAGTATTTAATAAGATGAAGAAGTTTCGATTAGTAATACAAGGGTTAAAAAATCTCCCAACAAATTAACACACCACCAACGAAAAAAATTTGAAAATAAATGCCAATTATTATTTTGAGAATGACGTCTATATAAAAAAATATTGGTCTTGATTTCAATGTTCTAAATCAAATTTGAGTTAATGAGCATTTCACAATTTCTTAAAACACGGTTACGATATCAGTTAATTTAACAATATATATGAACATATCTCATTGGATGTCGGTGCAATAGTATGTCTGTCAAAGATACCTCCCTTTTAGCTCATCCAATTTAACAATTATATCATAAAACAAAACCATATGACAAAAATAAAATAAATTACACCAGCACAGTTGGAAGATATATATGAAGTATTGTAATGTTTTACTGCAAATTCAAACGATGTTCATAATGAATATTAATTGAATGGAAGATTCTAATAGCATCTTAATGAATTCTATTTTTTTTACTTCCACAAATAGTTCATCAAGGATAAGTGTATTTGTAACCAGAAAACCAACGCATCATAGCAATAAACCAGATTCCAACTGAAGAACACATCTTTTTGGATCTATTATTCATGTTAGTATAGGAAAGTCCCACATTGGCTAGAAAATAACACAAACGAGTGTTTATAAGCATATGAAACATTGGTTATTGTGCCGAGTTGGGTAGCTCCAACTTGTGACCCAAGCGGGGGCAACAAGGTGATGGAACACAGCTTTGGCTTGTCAGGTTGGGTTGGTGGCTGCACTGTGCAAGCCTGCCCGCTCCAAGTTGAGAGTTGAGTCATGGGACTTGGGCGAAGGCTCGGGTCTCTTGGCTCCTAGACTGGAGGGTATAGCGTGAGGCTGGACTCACAGAGCAGCGAAAACCTTCGGCTCCTAACAGTGGAGGGATCACAGACTGCCGCACTACTTGCCCACAAAGCCTGTAGGGCCAAGCTTGTTGGACCATCATTTTTTAAACTCGTGTTCGTGTGGAGGTGTCATGCCATTAATCACTCCATGAAAGAAATATTTTTCAACCATCCACTAAAAGTATCGAGAAATTTTAATTTTTCTAACGAAATGAAAGGAGAAAGATAACAAATTATGCAACTACAACGATAATTACCGCATCAAGTAACTAATTGTGTTACTGTTGACGTAAAAGCTTTTCTTCAAACGCGAATTAAACCTGTTGTTATAACATAAGCAATAAAAGGAGTAATTACCTCGTTCGAAATAGAATCCTCTGAAACAAATGAAAACTTAGTTAGTGAATGAACAACAATGCCAACGCTTCTCACATAAGCAACTGAAAACGAAAACAAACCTAACTAAGGCTTTTACGATCATTTAATCACCAAACCAAAGTAAAAACCATCATTAATACACAACTTCAAGAAGTATGCCACATTAAGAGAGAATCACCATCCCCAATAATATTGCCAAAACCCGTATTGTGCACAAATTGAATTGTCAGGCCAACCAAAATCTAAGAGCTTCATCAACATTAGCATCAGGAAGCGCATCGGAGTCCCAAGTAGAAGCCGCTAAGAGCAGACCTTTCGAGTATCTAACAATAGCTCTTACACCCCACTTGTTATCAACTTGTCTAGACGCATCAATGCTTAATTTGAAAAAACATATGAGAGTATTACTCCAAACAAGGGAAAAGATAATGAAATAGTTGGCTTCACGGCAACGTGAGTATTCGTAATACATCTATGATCTACAGTGATAGTCCAAGCCTTTGGGACAATGTTCACCGCTTAAAAAAATATTCCTTCAAAAAAAATCTTAGTTATGCCCATACGATTATCTATAACAAAGCGATAGAATGTTTAGTGTAACATTAGTGGGGCTTTATAGACCAAGATCTTTAAATTAAGGTCAAATCAGTTAAGCATTTAAATTCACAACTAGATGTTAATGTTTTTGAATTAATAAAAGCATTTATATTGGTTACTCAAAATAAAAGTATTTAATAAGATGAAGAGGTTTCGATTAGTAATACAAGGGTTAAAAATTCACCCAACAAATTAACACACCACCAACGAAAAAAATTTGAAAATAAATGTCAATTATTATTTTGAGAATGACGTCTATATAAAAAAATATTGGTCTTGATTTCAATGTTCTAAATCAAATTTGAGTTAATGAGCATTTCACAATTTCTTAAAACACGGTTACGATATCAGTTAATTTAACAATATATATGAACATATCTCATTGGATGTCGGTGCAATAGTATGTCTGTCAAAGATACCTCCCTTTTAGCTCATCCAATTTAACAATTATATCATAAAACAAAACCATATGACAAAAATAAAATAAATTACACAAGCACAGTTGGAAGATATATATGAAGTATGGTAATATTTTACTGCAAATTCAAACGATGTTCATAATGAATATTAATTGAATGGAAGATTTTTATAGCATCTTAATGAATTCTATTTTTTTTACTTCCACAAATAGTTCATCAAGGATAAGTGTATTTGTAACCAGAAAACCAACGCATCATAGCAATAAACCAGATTCCAACTAAAGAACACATCTTTTTGGATCTATTATTCATGTTAGTATAGGAAAGTCCCACATTGGCTAGAAAATAACACAAACGAGTGTTGATAAGCAATTGAAACATTGGTTATTGTGCCGAGTTGGGTAGCTCCAACTTGTGTCCCAAGCGGGGGCAACAAGGTGATGGAACACAGCTTTGGCTTGTCAGGTTGGGTTGGTGGCTGCACTGTGCAAGCCTGCCCGCTCCAAGTTGAGAGTAGAGTCATGGGACTTGGGCGAAGGCTCGGGTCTCTTGGCTCCTAGACTAGAGGGTATAGCGTGAGGCTGGACTCACAGAGCAACGAAAACCTTCGGCTCCTAACAGTGGAGGGATCACAGGCTGCCGCACTACTTGCCCACAAAGCCTGTAGAGCCAAGCTTGTTGGACCATCATTTTTTAAACTCGTGTTCGTGTGGAGGTGTCATGCCATTAATCACTCCATAAAAGAAATATTTTTCAACCATCCACTAAAAGTGTCGGGCAATTTTAATTTTTCTAACGAAATGAAAGGAGAAAGATAACGAATTATGCAACTACAACGATAATTACCGCATCAAGTAACTAATTGTATTACTGTTGACGTAAACGCTTTTCTTCAAACGCGAATTAAACCCGTTGTTATAACATAAGCAATATAAGGAGTAATTACGTCGTTCGAAATAGAATCCTCTGAAACAAAAGAAAACTTATTTAGTGAATGAACAACAATGCCAACGCTTCTCACATAAGCAACTGAAAACGAAAACAAACCTAACTAAGGCTTTTACGATCATTTAATCACCAAACCAAAGTAAAAACCATCATTAATACACGACTTCAAGAAGTTTGCCACGTTAAGAGAGAATCACCATCCCCAGTAATATTGCCAAAACCCGTATTGTGCACAAATTGAATTGTCAGGCCAACCAAAATCTAAGAGCTTCATCAACATTAGCATCAGGAAGTGCATCGGAGTCCCAAGTAGAAGCCGCTAAGAGCAGACCTTTCGAGTATCTAACAATAGCTCTTACACCCCACTTGTTATCAACTTGTCTAGACGCATCAATGCTTAATTTGAAGAAACATATGGGAGTATTACTCCAAACAAGGGAAAAGATAATGAAATAGTTGGCTTCACGGCAACGTGAGTATTCGTAATACATCTATGATCTACAGTGATAGTCCAAGCCTTTGGGACAATGTTCACCGCTTAAAAAAATATTCCTTCAAAAAAAATCTTAGTTATGCCCATACGATTATCTATAACAAAGCGATAGAATGTTTAGCGTAACATTAGTGGGGCTTTACAGACCATGATCTTTAAATTAAGGTCAAATCAGTTAAGCATTTAAATTCACAACTAGATGTTAATGTTTTTGAATTAATAAAAGCATTTATATTGGTTACTCAAAATAAAAGTATTTAATAAGATGAAGAGGTTTCGATTAGTAATACAAGGGTTAAAAAATCTCCCAACAAATTAACACACCACCAACGAAAAAAATTTGAAAATAAATGCCAATTATTATTTTGAGAATGACGTCTATATAAAAAAATATTGGTCTTGATTTCAATGTTCTAAATCAAATTTGAGTTAATGAGCATTTCACAATTTCTTAAAACACGGTTACGATATGAGTTAATTTAACAATATATATGAACATATCTCATTGGATGTCGGTGCAATAGTATGTCAGTCAAAGATACCTCCCTTTTAGCTCATCCAATTTAACAATTATATCATAAAACAAAACCATATGACAAAAATAAAATAAATTACACAAGCACAGTTGGAAGATATATATGAAGTATGGTAATATTTTACTGCAAATTCAAACGATGTTCATAATGAATATTAATTGAATGGAAGATTCTAATAGCATCTTAATGAATTCTATTTTTTTTACTTCCACAAATAGTTCATCAAGGATAAGTGTATTTGTAACCACAAAACCAACGCATCATAGCAATAAACCAGATTCCAACTGAAGAACACATCTTTTTGGATCTATTATTCATGTTAGTATAGGAAAGTCCCACATTGGCTAGAAAATAACACAAACGAGTGTTTATAAGCATATGAAACATTGGTTATTGTGCCGAGTTGGGTAGCTCCAACTTGTGACCCAAGCGGGGGCAACAAGGTGATGGAACACAGCTTTGGCTTGTCAGGTTGGGTTGGTGGCTGCACTGTGCAAGCCTGCCCGCTCCAAGTTGAGAGTTGAGTCATGGAACTTGGGCGAAGGCTCGGGTCTCTTGGCTCCTAGACTGGAGGGTATAGCGTGAGGCTGGACTCACAGAGCAGCGAAAACCTTCGGCTCCTAACAGTGGAGGGATCACAGGCTGCCGCACTACTTGCCCACAAAGCCTGTAGAGCCAAGCTTGTTGGACCATCATTTTTTAAACTCGTGTTCATGTGGAGGTGTCATGCCATTAATCACTCCATAAAAGAAATATTTTTCAACCTTCCACTAAAAGTGTCGAGCAATTTTAATTTTTCTAACGAAATGAAAGGAGAAAGATAACGAATTATGCAACTACAACGATAATTACCGCATCAAGTAACTAATTGTGTTACTGTTGACGTAAACGCTTTTCTTCAAACGCGAATTAAACCCGTTGTTATAACATAAGCAATATAAGGAGTAATTACCTCGTTCGAAATAGAATCCTCTGAAACAAAAGAAAACTTAGTTAGTGAATGAACAACAATGCCAACGCTTCTCACATAAGCAACTGAAAACGAAAACAAACCTAACTAAGGCTTTTACGATCATTTAATCACCAAACCAAAGTAAAAACCATCATTAATACACGACTTCAAGAAGTTTGCCACGTTAAGAGAGAATCACCATCCCCAGTAATATTGCCAAAACCCGTATTGTGCACAAATTGCATTGTCAGGCCAACCAAAATCTAAGAGCTTCATCAACATTAGCATCAGGAAGTGCATCGGAGTCCCAAGTAGAAGCCGCTAAGAGCAGACCTTTCGAGTATCTAACAATAGCTCTTACACCCCACTTGTTATCAACTTGTCTAGACGCATCAATGCTTAATTTGAAGAAACATATGGGAGTATTACTCCAAACAAGGGAAAAGATAATGAAATAGTTGGCTTCACGGCAACGTGAGTATTCGTAATACATCTATGATCTACAGTGATAGTCCAAGCCTTTGGGACAATGTTCACCGCTTAAAAAAATATTCCTTCAAAAAAAATCTTAGTTATGCCCATACGATTATCTATAACAAAGCGATAGAATGTTTAGCGTAACATTAGTGGGGCTTTACAGACCATGATCTTTAAATTAAGGTCAAATCAGTTAAGCATTTAAATTCACAACTAGATGTTAATGTTTTTGAATTAATAAAAGCATTTATATTGGTTACTCAAAATAAAAGTATTTAATAAGATGAAGAGGTTTCGATTAGTAATACAAGGGTTAAAAAATCTCCCAACAAATTGACACACCACCAACGAAAAAAAATTGAAAATAAATGCCAATTATTATTTTGAGAATGACGCCTATATAAAAAAATATTGGTCTTGATTTCAATGTTCTAAATCAAATTTGAGTTAATGAGCATTTCACAATTTCTGAAAACACGGTTACGATATCAGTTAATTTAACAATATATATGAACATATCTCATTGGATGTCGGTACAATAGTATGTCAGTCAAAGATTCCTCCCTTTTAGCTCATCCAATTTAACAATTATATCATAAAACAAAACCATATGACAAAAATAAAATAAATTACACAAGCACAGTTGGAAGGATAATAACTGCAGTTGGAAGGATAATTCAAGATGAGGATTATCCCTTACTCCATATTGATCATTGTTGTACTCATGTGTACTCCTCTCATTCAAGCTTTTGAGGAAGTTAAAGGAACTATTCAAAAGGAATACTCGGTTTCATCATCTGCAGTAGTGTTCAACATCTCCAATGTCATCAAGATGCGACTAATCTATCCCAAGAACTGCATTTGACCTAGTAATGACGCCAGAAGATCATCTGGTCCAACTAGTGGAAGTCGGACTATCTCATATATGGTTGAGGACTCATTTTTCCCTTTATGTGAGGAAGACAACAAAGTAGTTTTGAAATACTTAAGGATGTGTCAGTCCAACCAATAGATGGCCCATGTATGTCTCCCTCTACCCAACCCCAATGAAAACGCAACACCCCTCATTTAGGGGAAGAAATAAAAGTTAACGATTAAAACTAAGCAAATTATTCCTACCCCTCATTCTGAACATGAACCTCTCATACCCTTAT
The DNA here is from genome assembly GCA_037974875.1 of Cicer bijugum. Lineage (NCBI taxonomy): Eukaryota > Viridiplantae > Streptophyta > Magnoliopsida > Fabales > Fabaceae > Cicer > Cicer bijugum. Next base: position 3,743,974 of record JBBPBT010000240.1, on the reverse strand, counting down.
CTCAACATACGCATGTAGTTAGCCCTTCTTCCAACCCTACACCAGTCACCCCTCCTACCTCTGACTCTAACACCTTATATGAGATGTTTGAAGCTACCGTCGTTGAACATTTTGCATCCCTCCAATACAAAACCCATCTTCTCCCTCACAAGCCTAACATTTCAACTCAAACACCTACCTCTTCTACTTTTCCTCCAACACCTGCCTCTTCCACCCCGGTACCTAACCCCTCATCACCAAGCCTTGTACATCCTTTTCCCCAAGAAGTTGAAACAATACCTCTAGTTCTTGTTGATTTAGTCTTTGATACATCATTAAACACACAATAGGAATGCTCTAGACCTCATTCCCCCTCCACTATCCCTCTAGACCTCATTCCCTTTACCCATTCCATCTCATTTGGCTTCCCAGACCTTGACACTTTCCTTACCTCCCTTACTACCCAAATCATCTTAACACATAATAGGAATGCTCATAGATTTGACCCAAATGATGTTTCCACCCAATGGCACAAGGTCTTTTCTTTTGTCACCAATTGGATCTAGGACAACCAAGATCAAGGCATACAACTGGTTTCTGAAAACTCTACAACATTCAAACAAATAGTTGAGATCCTCTATTTATAGATCTTGCAGCTTTAGAAAGCCAAGAGTGATTGGTCCATCAAGCTCCTATAGCCGCATAATCAGGCTCATCAAGGGACGACTCGTATCTCTCTAGTGACGTTCCTTAGAACTTCTAGTGGTTGCTCATGTAGCACCATTGCAGTTCCCTATGCTTATCCCACTAATTAAGATACCATATCTCGATGCTCCCACTATTGTTGCCTTAGGATCTGCAAACTTTGCCTCTGAAAGTCACTATCACATTGCATTTGATCGATTGGAAGCTAAGATTAGGGCGTTTATGGAACAAACAACTTAGAATTAGGAGAACATTCAAACCACCCGTAGTTTAATTTTAGCTAGGATGACCAATCCCAACTTCAAGTTTCTTTTTTTGTTTGTTTGAGGTTTTTCATTTGTTTTGTGATTTTTTATCTTTTCATTTTTGGCTGATGACAAAAGGGTGATATTGTATTTTTGACAACTATCTTCAATACAAATATTTTCTGTTCTTTTTGCACTTACTACTAACACTTACCTATTAGAATATCCTTTCTTTTACGAATTAAATATGCATATGTTAAGGGGGAGCCTTGTTAATACTTCATGATATTATATAATTTTTTATTAAAAAAAATGCTCACAAAATAGATGTTTGTAAACATCAAAAAATGAGGAGATTATTATAAATAGGTTGGTTTGAAGAACTATGACCTTTACTTATTTTGATGATGACAAAATCATCTTTTTAAGAATAATTTAAAGCACTAATGTTCTGATTAACTGTGAAGTTCTCAAATCAAGTGAATTTCGTATGATCCTACACTGTATCCTCTAGTGATTGGACTAAGATGAAGAAACACTATGACTCCACTTCTAAGAACTTATATTATGATTGATGAACATGCATTGAAACGTACATCTAGTAATTCTAGAAAATACAAGCAATGCTTAGATTCGTCTGAATTTGTAACTACAAAAAGCATTTGATCGTATGCATCTAATAATTGCATCAAGCATCTAATCGTCTGACTTTGGCTAATTATGTATGTTCTGATGAAAGTCAACACTCTAATGGAAAACAATGCTCTGATGATAGTTAATACTCCAAAGAAGACAAAGCTTTTGCACATCCTCTTATAAATACCTTGATTTTGTTATTTGTTTGAAGACCTATGAGACATACTCTAATCATTGTATCCTCTGCTCCTTTTATCTTCGTACCAAGATATGCAAAATCAATTACAAGAACTCGAGGCAATGCAGTATGATGCTACAACAAAAGCTCCCCAAAAAAATGCAAGACTCTAGCAGTTTAGCTATTCTATGTTCCATTTGTGGAATCTATTATGGAAAAATACTTCGTGATTTGGGAGATAGCATCAATCTAATGCCTAAATCCATTTTCAAGCAACATGGAATAGGTGAAGTCAGACCCACTACAATCAACTTGCAACAAACTGATAGCTCCATTTGTCATTTTGAAAGAGGAATAGAATATGTATTGGTCAGGGTTGATAAGTTTGTGTTTCCAGCAAACTTTATCATCTTGACTTTAAAGTTGATGATGAGATTCTTTTCATTCTAGGGAGGCCTTTCCTAGCCATGAAGTTCCCTGATGAAGGACATGACGAATGCTTATTTATTAGATTTGAAGATTAATTGGTGCATAATCAATTTTGCAAACAAAAAGAACTTCTAGGGTTTGAACCATAGTCACCTGGTTCGCAATTCTCTTTGGTACGTGGTACGGGTTCGGGTACACGGTACGTAACCTTCAAAGTATTCGGTACGTGGGGGGTATACATAGTTGGTACGCAGTTTCGGTTCGTGGTACTTTTTAATATATAAATCGGTATGTTAAAATAAAAAACAAAAAAAATTAATGGTCTTAACACGAGAGTGGGAGTACTGAATTATGTAAAAAATGAAAGAATTTGTAATACTAGTCCCACATTGGTTGTTTCTAAAATGTTAAAAGTTGAGTTATCTATATGAGTACAACAATTCTAAATAGTCCCACATCGGTTGTTTCTAAAATACTAGAAGTTGAGTTATCTATATAAGTACAACAATTCTTAGTAGAAGAGTAATTGTATTTGTGCTTATACCACATTAGTACTGTAGTATTTGGCAATATATTAATACAGATAAAATTATAAATTAATGCAGTTAAAGTTTATATAAATTAAGTTTGTCAAAATTTGGGAATTATTTGTGAATTTTGGTGAACCCGGTTCGCGAATTTTAGTGAACCGGTTCGCAAAAGTACTACGAACCGGTACGCAAGAACTAATTCGCGGTTCGTAGGGGTTACTAGTGAATTATGTAACTCTGGTTTGAACACTTTGATGAAATGGACCAGTTGCAAAAAGAACTTCTAGGGTTGAACTATTAATGCTTCCTAAATGGTTATTTAGGTTATAACCAGATTGCTATAGAAACTAAAGATCAAGAGAAGAAAACCTTCTCATGCTTTTATAGAACATTTTATTTTAGAAGGATTGTGTAATTCTTGCAACATTTCAAACCTGCATGATGTCTATCTTTTCTAATTTGATTGAGAAATCTTTGGAAATATTTATGGATCATTTTTCTTTGTTTCGAGAATCATTCCATAAATGTTTGCAGAATATAGAGCAAGTACTAGATAGATGTGAAAAGACTAATTTGGTACTAAACTGGGAGAAATGCCATTTTATGGTCAAGGAGGGATGATTCGTTGTTGCTCATGGGTCAAACATGAGTATTAAAAGTGTAGCTTAGAGAAACAATTAGAGTCCTCTCGCAAGGACTTCTGACAATATTAACCAAATTCAAAATCAATAAAAAAAAAGGAGTAACGAACTCAATTTCTGACAATATTAACCACTGGTTCGAGAATTCAGAACTATCACAAATTCTATAAACGAACTCAATTTCTAAATGGTGACTCTATTCTTGTTTAGCTATAGAATTGACCAAACAAGCGTAATCAACCATATATGAATTTTGTTTCTTTGACTGGATTAAGCATCACAGTAATTGATGGATTGTAGTTAACAATCAAACGTCAAAAACTGTAATTAATTAGTTTATAAATTGAATTATGTCAAACCAAATTTATCAATTCTATTGAGATTCAAATTAAGCAATCAGAATAACAATGTAATCGTATGAAAAGGAACATAATCATCAGCGTGAAATTAACATTATAAAATAAACCTCAAGGTCTTGATGAAATTCTGAAATAAAGGATTAATTCTGAAATATAGAGCTAGAAACAAGTGTCCACATGCATTGATCAAGGGTATTGCATTAGGACATAAGATTTATACAAAAGATTTGGAAGTGGACAAAGCAAAGATTGGGTTCTACAGAAGATTCATTAAAGACTTCTCTTAAATTTCAAAATCATTTTGCAAATTGCTACAACATGATGTAGCATTTGAGTTTACTGTTGAACGAGTGAAGGCATTTGACACTATGAAGAAAACACTCATCACATCATTATCATCAATGCTTCTGATTGGGAAAAGCCATTTAAAGTAATGTGTGGTGCAAGTTACTATATTATGAGGGAAATGTTGGGTCAAAGGCATGGAAAAGTGTTTCGATCTATCTACTATGCTAGTAGGATCATGATTGATGCTTAGCCAAACTACACCACCAATGAGAAGGAGTTTTTGGTTGTTGTCTTTGCATTTGATAAATTCATATCATACTTAGAGGGTGCAAGGGTCATTGTCTACACATATCATGTTGTCATTAAGTATTTGATTTCCAAAAAGGATGCAAAGCCAAGGCTCATAAGGTAGGTGTTACTTTTGCAAGAGTTTGATCTAGAGATAAGGGATAGGAAATGTGTGGACAATCGGATTGTAGACCACATTTCCAAGATACTTGAAAGTACATAGGAAAAGAATGAAGTACTCATTAAAGAGACATTTCCTAATGAACAAATGTTGAGTCTAGATGGGATGCAGTAGCATGCTACAACACCTTGGTATGTTGATCTAATAAATTTCTTGGCAAGTGGAGTGGTTCCTCTAGATTTGAGGTTACAACAAAAGAAAAGTTTTCTTCGTAATATTAAGGCATACTACTAGGATGAAACTTACTTGTATAAGAAATATTCAAATCAGCTGCTAAGAAGATGCGCTGAAGAGGAAGAGATCCATAATATCTTGAAGCATTGTCATGCATCTAAATATGGAGGACACTTTGAGGTAGTAAGAAAAGCAGCAAAAGTACTTTAATCAGGTTATTTATATCCAACTATCTTCAAAGATAATCACATTAAAGTAAAACCTTGTGATAGAAGCCAAAGAGTTGGTAATATGTCAAGCAAGCAACGAATGACATTGCATGGTATCCTTGAAGTGAAACTCTTTGATGTGTGAGGGATTGACTTTGTGGATCCATTTCCCCTATCATTTGAAAACTCTTAAATTTTAGTGGTTGTTGATTATGTGTCTGGATAGAGGCAATAGCTTTTCCCGCTAATGATGTTACTAAAGTTGTTACCAAATTTATCCATAAAAATATTTTTACTAAATTTGGTACACCTAGAGCTATTTTTAGTGATGTAGGCACACACTTTTGCAATAAATTGGTTGAAAACCTGTTGGCTAAATATGGTTTGAAACACAAAATTGCTATTTCCTACCGTCCACTAGCAAGTGGACATGTGGAACTATCAATTAGAGAGATCAAAAGGATCATAGAAAAAGTTGTAAACCCAACTACCAAGGATTGGTCTCTTCATATGGGTGATGTTTTGTGGGCTTATAGAACTGCCTATAATACCCTTTTAGGAATGTCACCATATAGATTGGTATATGGAAACACTTTCCATTTACCAATTGAACTTCAATACAAAGCACATTGGGCTATAATAAGTTTAACATGGACTTACATCAAGCTAGCGCAACTAGAATATTGTAGCTTCATGAGTTAGGAGAGCATAGGCTTTTCTCTTATGAAAATGTTGAATTGTAAAAGTCCTAGGTCAAAGAATGGCATGATACAAAATTCAAAGAACGGAGTTCTATGTAGGGGAGGGAGTTTTTCTTTTTAATTATATATTACACTACGTGAAAAATAGAAATTTACAGCGCTTTTTTTAAGCAATTTACAGCGCTTTTTCAAAAGAAAAAAAAAACGTTGTGGACTCCATCGCTGTAAAAGATACAACAGGGGTTTTTGACTTGAAAGAAAAAAAAAATGGAAAGGAATTCAAGGTGAATGCTCAAAGGATTAAACATTATTAGGGAGAAGCTAGCTATGGTCAAGAAGCCTCTTCTATTCACTTGAATGACCCTTAATGGTTTAATTAGTTAGGATGAGGACTCTTAAATTTGTGATAAATACTTCTGCTATATGTTCAACCAAAAATCTGATTTTATATTCAAGGGAAAAATATATAAAGATTAAACATCAATTCATAAGAGACTATGTCATAAGGGTATTTTAAACATCAAATTTGATTGACTTTGATCATCAGTGGATAAACATTTCTACAAAAATTTAAATATTCAATTTATAAAGGAGCGATGTTGGAGTCTATTTGTGCCTCTACTTCTGGTAAAATAGAACTATTGGTTAAATATGTATGCTCTTCCTCTAATGAATTGAATTTTGCCTTTGCCTCAAATCGCTTAAAATCCAATTAATGTCCGATATAACCAATTTTTTGTGAAAATTGTGAGTTCAATGATTTTCTAACATGTGTTGTCTTTACGTATTAGCAGGTGCAAGGTAGTTATTGTTATTATCTATTAGAAACTCAAATGTGTTATCAAAAACACCAACACCAAAGTTATTCACTACTCTCACGTATTTTTCCCACACTTTTGATATTTTTTCAAACCTTAGAAACTAATTGAAATTCTCCTGAATTATCTTATGGCTTCAAGTTCTAAATCTTATTTTGTCCTCGGTAACATTGCTTCTGCACTTACTATGGCATATAATATGAATCAACTTGATACTCTACATAAACTCCAATTTTATTTCGCAAATCTCGTTGAGAACGGGTTTGCCTTCATTGAAGATGGTATTTCAACCGAGATCAATTGTATGCTTTAGACGTTTTAGTTCAAGAGTTCTAGAGGTTTTGTTGATGCAAACAAAGATGACGAAATCTCAAGTGTAGTTTTAGGGCTTCCTATCAAAGTTACTCGACCAACCATTGTTGTTATTACCAAATTCATGGATGAAGTCGTGATGATTGAAAATGAATATAATAAAGAGTCGGGTCCTCTAAAATCAACAAGGAACTCTTTGGAGTCAGTTCATTTAAAGCCCATATATAGGGCGCTCTTCAAGATTCTGATTGGATGTGTGGTGCCTAAAGGTGGTTCTATTTATCATATCAGCAAAGACCACAAGGGATTAATGTGGAACATCTCCCAAAAGATCAAGACAAATTTTCCAAATTTGGTGCTTGAACACTTAAGATCTTGTATCATCAACTCTAGGTCAAGCAAATTCAAGACTATCCCCTACTCAAGACACATCACAACTATGCTAATAAGGAGTCCCATCATTAAGGCTCTAGAGGAAGTAGGAGAAGTTTTTAAAAATGAGCATTTGGTATCCTTCTTTGGACCAATCTTCAACATCCAAAATGTCATTAAAACGTGGCTCATTGTTGTCGATGACTACATAAAACGAAGCAAAGAAGTTAAATGACTCATAAGACATGCTAATGGAACTCAAGACACTCTCTTCTTGGTTGGAGATTCGTTCGCACCAATTTTTGAATGAGATAGTAAAGAAGTCATTCTATAATATATAAGAATGTATCACTCTGGTCAAGAGATGTCTCCAATCTACTTGCCTCTGCCAATAGCATCTCAAGAATTTGAGAGGAAAAGGAAAAGCATTGATCAAAGCATTTGGGCACATGTTTCTAGATTTTTATTGTGGCATTGTAAAAGCTCTTCATAAATTAGATTAATTTGTTAGCTTGTTTCTAAACTTTGGGTTGAAATTGAATTTTAATTTTATTATTTACATATTAATTTGTGCTCGCTTTATATGCCATAACTTGAGTACTAGATATCGGATTGACACATGTGAGCAGACGTTGGACAGCTAAAAATCAGAGCCACAACTTTTGTGTTGTAATAAAAACTCAATTCTGAACTTTACTAGGCCTAAATTGCAGATTTCGTTATCTGGTCTTTTGTACTAATTTTAAGTAGTGGGCCACTTGTTTTACAAGCCCAAAAATCAAGTACAATATATTCGGTGTTTTCTTCTATTTGATACATGTTGTTTTTGGATTGAGTAAGGGATAGAAAAATAGATTTCTATATGTATTTTATGGAAGGCTAAATTTCTTAGTTTGATTTGTTGTTTCGGAGTTTCATCAACACCTTGAGATTCAGGTTATAATGTTAATATCGTGTTATGATTCTATTTTTCTTTATTCAATTTTATTATTATTTTGAATGCTTAATTTGAATTTCAATAGGATTGATTAGATTCATTTGACAAAATTTGGTTTCGATTTCTATATTAATTGAATTATAACTTTGCGACGCTTAATCGTTAATTATAATACATCGATGATTGTGATGCTTAATTCAGTCAAAGAAACCAAATTCACATAGGGTTGATTACGCTTGTTTGATCAATTCTATAGTCAAATAGGAATAGAATAATTAGAAATTAAACTCGTTGATAGAATATGTGATAGGTCTGAAACTTGAATTAGTGGATTAATCCTTTTACTAATCTGTTCAAACAAAAATCTAAAAAAAATATTCTTTCAACTTTCAATTTAGATAATACTATTATATCAGAAGTCCTTGCGAAACGACTTGAGTTATTACCTCTATCTACGTTTTATTATTTGTATTTGACACGTGTACGACAACGGATTAAATTGACGTCGTTGTTGAGGACTCTTTGATAACAATACTGTAAGATCTACATTTTCCCATTATTAATAGTTAATGAGATGCGTTTTCCTCATTTAATTTTATTAGGTAATTACTAGATTTTATATTAATTTTAATTATTATTTTTGGAGTGCATATGTTGTTATTTAATTTGACTTTATATGTCCCTAATTTTGGTTAAAAGTAAAATAAATAAAGAAATAAACTAAATAATGCCTCCGTATAAATTAATTAAAATAATACTAATAAATTAATAATAGTAGTAGTGCCATGTTTTGTTTTGTTTGGTTGTTAAAAGAATAACAATAAAAATAATAAAAAGGGGAAGGAATCATGTTAAATGGGCGTGACCCATATGTCAATTACTAGTTATTAGCTACTAAGGAAGTATAAATTACAATTAGGTTAATAAAAAAAAAAAGACTATTTTGATAGAAAAGGCAACTACCAAAAGAGAAAAGAGAGGAGTAACCTTACTTCCGATTTTGTTAAATTAGTCTTAGAAAAACATTAATTGCGCATTCAATAACCATTGAATCAGACTGATTTTTGGACAGCAGGTTCGCTACATTTAGTTCTTCATTTTCAACAGTCGGATAGGTGAAATGATGTTCATAGAGGGATAAATTGTGCTCGCACAACAGCTGGTGTGAAACGAGTGAGACAAGAGTTTGTGTAGCCTAATTCTACAAACAACTTTGGTATCAGTAAGGGCATCACTCCATTCACTTTCCTACTTGAATTATACATGATATAAATATACTATGATATTATGTATTGGTTTTGTTTGTATGTTATCTTCAAAATATGTGTTATATAAATTATATGTTTATGAATGATACTATGAAATTAAATGATTTGCGTATGTTGATTGGTATTGGATGACAAGGTGATGACCTTGTGTCTAAGCTAGGTTGGTTTATGACCATGTTGAATGGTCTTGGGCGTTCTGGTTGAGTGATCTATTTTGTTACTAACTAAGGCGATGACGTTCATGCATGCATGGGTGGCCTAAACTTAGTCACGAGTACGTGACGAAAGTTCATCGCAAAGGCAACATCATTCAGAAGAATACTCAACGGTGGAGTACTGAACATTAAATTCTAAAGATCATTTGTCCAACGGTGGGACAAGTCCAATGGTGGGACTTTGTCTGATGGTGGGACTCTTTGCTCTATAGGGTAGTGATATTTCGGAATCATGTATTGACATATAGTCTAATAAATAGGATTCCTGCATCTTGGTTCATTTGTATCTTGGTGCTTTATGATTTTTAATTGTTAAATGAGGTATAAAATTATTTATATTTTGCTATAACAACTATATATGTATGTCTATTTGCTCTATGTTTGTTATTTGGAGATGACCCTTACATTTAGCAAGTGACATCTCCAATTTGCCTTCGCAATCGGAGGGATTTTCGGATGAATAGACGAAGTATTTCCTTTAATTTCTAAGATGGGTAGTGGTGGTCAGCTTTAGGGACTTTATTTCTGTTAGGCTCTAGTTCATACCAGTTATTATCCTTCTATTCTGGTGTGACATTTTTGAATCATAAAACTTGAAAATTTTTAATTAATTATCGATTGATTGGTTAAATTTGTGTGTGATTATGTATTTTGTTTGTGCGAGAATTAAAACATTTTCATTAAAAAAAATGGAATCTTATTTAACTTAGTATTTCAAGATGATATCCCAAAAAGTGGGATGTTACAAATATTAACCAATTTTAGAGTATTACTAACAATCTTAACAATTGTTTTTTCTTGTTTTGTTGCTCTACATGTTGGATATGTTTGTTGCTAGCTCGTAGGCACTTTGCTAGTCACAAAACCTAGTTTTCAAGCGATTGTCTCGGATTGTTCCAAAATTTCTCCAGAAAATCACAAAAAAATCAAGGAACATGATTCTCTTAGAAGGGACATCTCACGGGATTCGACGCTCAAAATCCCAAATTCCTTCGTTTAGACCATTTACTTCAATTTTTTGAATATTTCATATTCTAAAAAAATTTGCGCTATCTTTATTTGAGTTTTAGAAATTTTTTGTGGTATTTTTAATTTTCTTTTTGGATTTTACTTGATAGGGTTTTCCATTTTTCACTTCAATTTTACCGATAGGGACATTGTTGGAATTTTTAGAATTGTAGTTTTTCATTGCATTGTTATATTCTCATGATGTATGACTAGGGCTAGTTCTGAGAATCTGCATTCCCATGACCTTAAAATAGATATGACCTTTCATTTACGCCGTAGACTTAAGAGAGATGCTAGTGCTAAAGAGTCAGAGTCAGATAGTGAAAGTGACAACATGTTACAAAATATGGATGTTATGAATAATAGAACCTTAAGACAACTTGTTGCACTTAATATCACTTATAATTCGTTGTGTATCACATATCTTGAAGTTATTGTACCATTTGGGATTATCTATTGGTGTTATTGCATTGCTTCATGCCCAACAAAGAAGATTATTGTTGAACTTTTGATCCAATAGGAGATTTAGAAGCATGCTTTTGTAAAAAAGGGACTTATATTTTTCCCTTGTATAATCTCAAAATTATGTCAAAAGAATGGTTTGTTACCTTAGTTGGACAACACAATCTTAGCGAATAAAGGAATGGTTGGTAACTTGTCAACAAAAAGATTTCCTCAAAGTAGTGTTGCTTTGTCTATTTTTCCCTTGTATAATTGCATATTTATGTCAAAAGAATGGTTTGTTACCTTAGTTGAACAACACAATCTTAGTGAATAAAGGAATGGTTGGTGACTTGTCAACAAAAAGATTTCCGCGAAGTAGTGTTGCTTTTGAAAAGGAATATATGCAACCTAATGTTGCAGCACCTCTGCAACCTAATCAAAGTATCCTTCAAGGAGATTTCATCAATAAAGAATGACATAAATTAATTATATCTAACTACAATAACAATAACATAAACTAATTATATTTCAGTACAAATTCATTACAAATCTAAAACATTTTTTCAAACACTTACATAAAACAACTTATTCAACATTTTGTCAAATTTCAACAACAACAATTAATTGACATAACAACAACCACTAACATAAAACTACTTTAAATTACAACAACACTATAAACTATTTATATCTCACTATAAATCAAAAACATTTTGTGAAACAACTGACATACAACATCTTAAAAAATATAAACTCAATTGTAACACTAAAAATCAATTGACATAACAACAAATTCAACATTCGTCACTAACTATCTATTGAAAACTACAACAAAAATATAAACACTAAATCAAAAATACAAAAATATATACACTGAAATAAAAAAATACAAAATTTACTTTGACAATTAAAAATTGATGAATTGAATAGTGAAGTTTAGATTTAAAGTAAGAAAATTATAGACTTGAATTTAAGTTAAATAAAGATTTAGGGTTTTAAATAAAGATTTAAGTCTATAATTTGGAGTTTTGAGGGTTTAGTAGGGGTATTTTGGAGTTTTTGTAATCGCCGAAACACCTCGAGTTTTTCTCGCAATCAGTTTGCATCTTCCGACGAGCCACCTCAGGTCAGAAGAAAGCGAGTTTGATTAATATATTTGGTGTTCCATTCATATCAATTTATTTTCTATCAAATTATATATATTTTTTTCCATTTCTATGACATACTCCAATTTTAGTATCTATTATGTGTGTATAGTTTAGGTTTCGACATTTGAAATCTCTGCTCTGAGTAGTATAATTTCTAAATGAATCTCAGTAACTGATTTGTTTTATATCTTTATCTAATCACCTGTTAGAATTTTATATTTGATTATTTTTGCCATTCACTTTGAGGTTTAGTTTGGATTTATACTACGCAGGAAAACAACTTGTGACATGCTACGAAGCACACACCGACGTCTAATAATTTGAGAGAATGAATTAATTGAAGATAATCAATTTATCGGTTGTAGACACCGGGACACGTATTCGATAAAAAATGTCGTGGCTACAGAGATGACATGTCTGCTTAGTTCCACAAACTATCTAGAATAACTTATGAAAATAGTTTATAGCTTATACGAAAACAATTTGGCTTTATGTTATTGTTTGATATAAAAATAGATTATACACAATCACTCACTTATATGATAAGCGCTTAAGCTGTTTATCCAAACAGGGACAAAGGCTATGTGAAGCAGTTTACATAGCCATTGAGCAATGGTTGTGGTCATGTTGCAACCGTGGTGGTGGGTGGTGGTTTTGGGCTATTATGATGGACTAATTTATAGAAACAAAATGATTTGGTATATTTCAAATTACTGTATGTAGAGTACATAAGGAAACTTATTAGATAGAGATAGCGAATAGATTAAAACATCCAATTCTTAACAAACAGAGATGATTTTGAAAATAAATAAACTAAGTCAATACACCTACATGTCCCTGCAAGATGGAGGCAGATCGAATCACATGCTAGTTATGGTGCAAGCAAGAAAGTGGTTTGGTCGTGAGGTTTTCTAATTGGCGACTTGACTGCCTTTAAATCACGTACAAAATGATAATCTATGGTCTAGTGTTTCATAGTGCATATATAAGTTGCACCTATGCTGTCTGAGTAGATCATTGGTGCATCAATTTGAACACCAAGTTCTAAGTAGCTGTTGGCATGATTGTAGCTATTGTTTTGTATTTAACCTCTGTTGAAGATCTAGCAACTGTTGGTTGCTTTTTAGTTTTTTACACGATCATGAAAATGATGTTTCTGTCTTGAGTGTCTCCTCCCCAATCAGCATCACAGAATGCTGTTAGTTTTGTATTCTCTGACTTGGTGAGTTGAAGTCCATGTGACACAGTTGATTTGAGACACCACAGAATAGTACACACCAATGCTTGCATATGGATTGAAGTTGGAGATTGTATATGCTGAAATAGTTTGTTAACAGGAAATGCAATCCGAGCAAGCAAGTGTTTTAGCCCATTTCAGCTTGAAAATATATTGTGGAAGTGATTTATGGATGAAACCAGCTGGCTGAGACACATACACATCCTCCCGATTAACTTCAAATCAACTAGGCATCTAAGTTTACAGCTAGATAATATATAGCAAAATAAAAATATTCATTCAAATGAAGTTGTTTTGATTATTATTACAAGGGTTGAAGAAAAGCTCCCACCAATTTTAAACACCAGAAATGGAAAAATAATAGGAAAGCAGTGTGAAAATGACGTCCAAAATAAATGGAGTCCATACATAGGTTGTTAATACAAGGTTTTGAATGAAAGCTTCCTCAACCAAATCATACAACACCAAAAATAACACACAATAAAAGCCAAAGTCACTCGGTGAATTGAATCCACATTTTCCTTGACAATTGCAGGATGAGCAGGAATGAAGAACAAAATACATCATCTTTGAGCTGTAACTTGGAGAGTCCGAATTTCTGTCCACTTTGACAAAGGAAACAATCGAGTCAGGTAGCTCATACAATTTCCTTTTTAATTAAACAAGTTCAATGATGCATGCATGATTGTAAAATTGAATGCTAGTGCGAGAATGCTTTATACAGTAGCATGCATTGTTTTTTAAAGGACATTAGCATGAGTTATTTTGATACCTTTGAGATAAAATAGGCAATTATGAAAATGAATTAAATATTTGAATTTTTATGCAAAATGTTACTACAAAAATTTATTGAACTTTCTATGTCTTTGAAATTATTAAACCATCCCTATTACTTCTACTCCTCTTCCTTCAAAAAAGCAAAATGTCATCGTGAATTGTTATTGCACAAACATCAGGTTCTCTATCATCACCAGTTTCCACCGCCTGATGAGCCCGCTCAGGCCAAAAACAGGTGAGCTTGATTGATGAATTTGGGATTCCATTCATGTCAATTTATCCTCTAATCAAATTATATATACATATTTCTTTTTTGCGTTTACTATGTGTTTGTCATGTAATTTAGGTTGAAACATTTAGAGTCTCTGCTTTGTGTAGTATAAATTCTGGAATAGTATCAAGGACATATTTTCTTTAAAACAATCTTTCTTTCTATTATCTACAATTAGACCTTAAAATAGTGAGTGATATGTATTTGTTTTCTTTTGTCATTCTCTTTGAGATTTCTTTGAATATACCAAGGTTTCTGTTTCATGGATTTTAATATAGGGCATGGAGGTGGGTATCACGTGTGATGGCTGTTGTAGTTGGTTTCGTTTAGGGATAATAGAAGATTAGATTTTCGTGGATGAGAGACCCCAGATCCTTTGCCTGTCCAGCCAAATCTTGGCTGTTAATGCCCGAAGTTTGGATGGACCGGTTAGATAGGTGCAGAGAATATGGGTTCATCTAGGTCAGTCTAGATCCTCTTCCGTTCTCCAGTCCATTCAACCAAATTTTGGCTGTTGGATTTGGGTAGAGGATCCTGTTCATAGTATAGTAATTTAAAAAGTAAAGAGTATGCCCTTTTTATTAAAAATTCAGTTTGTGGCCTATTGGACTTGGATCTGTTCATCCCCTCTATAAAACCTTGATTTTATCTAAGATCTCCTTTGATCCCCTAGCTCTATATCATGGTCTAAATTTATCAATGGACTTTATTCTTCATGTTCACAGATGATTAAAGCATGAAATGTTAAGAAACTAAAAAAAAATCAATTTTGATTTTCACACACTTCTTTCTCTTACATTTTATCTATATTCCTTCTTCCTTTCTGTCAATAAAAAGAGATAGGAAGACAAGAAAGTGAGAGATGTGATGAGTGATGTAACATGAAAAAGATAGAGAGAGAAAGGAAAAGGTGTACAATAAGATATACAAGAGAAATAATAGTGAAAAAGTCAGGAATTGTAAAGATAAATAAAAGAACCATTGTGTGATCAGAGGAAATGTACCTTATTATTTTGAAGCTTGCTAGACACCACAGCATTCTGAATTTGTTCATGTCTCATTGGAGGATGAGTTAATTGTGCGAATCTCATAATCATAAAATTTTGGTCCTAACCAGCGATGAATGAACACGAGAGGAACATGCTTGATAATCCAGTGGTTGTGTCCTTCATCTGGATCAATGCTCTTAACAAATTTGTCTGGCATATCAACTAAGTCAATGACTTTGAGCTTATCCAAGAGTTTGATGCCAGAGGGTACCTCCTTCAGTTGGGGGATCTTTTCCATTTTAAGATATTCAAGAGAGAGCAAAGCTCCTTTCTCTATAAGGATAGAATTTACTCTATTCAAGTGACTGAGAATTAGTTCTCTCAATTTTTGAAATCCTCCATTTTGAAAATGCAAATTTTCACCATCATAGGCATTGTCCCATAAAGAGAGCTTCAGCAGATTTGGCAAGTTTTTAAGTGACTGCATTGGATCATGTTTCAGCTTGGATAAACCCAACCTTATCTTAACAAGACACTCAAGTTTTGGAATCCAATCAGGCAACTTCTCTAGTCTAGCTTTCAAATGAAGCCGCCGAAGTTTTGGTGGAGACGACACGAAGTTCAAATCAATAATTTCATCTTCTACTATTGCAGTGATATTAAGTGATTCAAGGTGTTGCATCTCTACTACTGCTGCACATAAGGCATTCCCATGTTCTCTTCTTACATGCCTTAAACCAAGCTTCCTTAACTGCCTTAACATTTTCATCTCTTCAATGAGATCTACTCCCCCATGATCTACCTCCACATAACAAATATTTTGTAGGGAAGTCAAGTTCTTAATACCTTTTTCCATCAGCACACCAGTTGTAAAGCCCAAAATAGAATATTTTTCTTCATAGTTACGGTTGAAAGCAAGAAAATGCCGTAACTTTGTCAGCTTGTTTATTTCTCTTGGTATCTCATGCACAAGTGTTTCTCTTAAATCCAATGTCTCTAAGTTCTGTAGCTCACCTACAGATTTAGGAAGAGCCTTTACTTTTGTATTGCTTAGGTTTATGTACCTTAAGTGATCAAGATTCCCCAAATTATTAGGAATATGATTCAACGATGTACCTTGCATCTCAAGTATCTTCAAAATCCTAGACTTTGCACACAATTTAGCCATGAAAGAATCTGACAATCCACCTTTTTCAAAAACATGAATAGCACGAAAATATGAATTGTTCTTGCTCTTCAACACATTGTTGGAACTAGTGGCCGTAGATAGACGTCTAGTTATTCCAGTGACAACTGATTCATCATCTTCATGCACAAAATGACAGAAACTTAAATGCTTCATTTTTCTAATGATTACTACCCGCAATAAATCATGGACATGACATGTTTTTACTCTCCCCTCAAAACCAAGCTTTGAGACCTGGACTAGACTTCTGTAAATCAATTCAGACAAGTACTCCTCTGCAATTTGCTCCAAAGTTCTTCTCCCATCAGATTTAACAAACCCTTCAGCTATCCATTGTCGAGTTAATCTCTTATGATTAATAGAGTAGTCCTCTGGATATATGCCAAAATATAAAATGCACGGCTTCAAGTAGTATGGCAGGTCATCATAACTAAGAGATAAAATCTTTGTTATACTTGTTAAATGAGCATTACGTCCCAACTCCAGGCTCATATTTTGATTCACCTTTTGCCATTCAAACAATGTTTTAGATTTTGTTGAAAGCAGACCACCAATGGCTACAATTGCCAAAGGTAACTGCTTACATTTTTGAACAATTTCTGTTGACACAGCCTCAAGCTCTGGTGGACAATGTCCATCAAGCTCAAATCTGAATGCTTTCTTGCAGAAGAGTTTCCATGCTTTGTTTGGACTCAAAAGTTGCAGGTTGTGAACATGAACTAGAAAGGATTTCTTGAAAAATTCTGCAACATGCATCATTCTAGTGGTGATTATGATCCTACTACCTTCGTCGTTATTAGGCATGGCAAGTTCAACCTGGTCGGAAAAATCTTCTTTCCATACATCATCAAAGAATATCAAATACCTCTTGTGTTGCAGGTATTTCCTCACTTCTGTAATTAGTGACTTGTCATCCAATTTTTGTAACATCTGCAGAAGAGGATCTTCAATTTCCCGACAAAATTGCTCCATCATGTTTATCAGTAACCCCCTCACCGTGTATGATTGAGAAACTGTTATGCAAGCACGACAATCAAAGTGTGCTGTTACCTTTGGACTGTCGAAAACTAGCTTCGCAAGAGTGGTTTTTCCTAGACCCCCCATTCCTACCACTGAAATCACTGTGCGCTCAGCTGCACCCTCCAATAACCAACCTAACAGTTCTTCTCTTGGGCCTTCAAATCCTACTATTTTTGTTTCTTCAATGAAAAGGGAAGACATGCGAGGATCGCACCATCTTCCATTTTCTGTTTCTCTGGTGCTGTTGCTGCTTGATGGTCCTGGTTCATGGGAAATTTGAAAGTTATACCTCTCACTTCTTTTTCTGATTCCACGAATTGACAACTTAATGTCCTTTATCTCAGATGCTATCCGATGACGGGGAATCAAAGTTTTGATTGAGCTTGCAAACTTGTAGACTAAAGCTCCACATCCTGGAGGATTGACTCCATGCATCAGCAAAAGGTATTCATCAATGACATCTTCAATGCGAAATGATGCTACTCTCATATGCTTCACCCAAGTTCTTATTCCATCATTGTTCTCTGCTTCATCTGCAGCCCTTCTGTCCGCATCTTTGAGGAAGACTTGAATGATTTCTAGTTCATCTTTGATGTCTAAAAAATCCCTGTGTACACCACTCAGCAGATTTGTTTCTTCTTTTAGGAATTGGAACACTTCCCCCAGAGCAAACAATACGGCTGTTTCTGCCATTTCACTATCCTCTCATATTGCTAGCTGCTACCTTAAAATTATGCTGTTCAGATAATCAGTATAACATCCTAATATGGTGTTCTGCCTTTTTTGTTTTTCCTTTTGGTACACTCGGTCTTAATGGTGCCAAGGAAAATTAAGCTTCAAAAGTCAAATGAAATGATGCCATTATTTTATTAGCCTATGGTAATGTGATGTAACGTGATTAGTTTTATCAACTTGGTGTATGCTGACCATGTTTTTATAAGAAAAAATGTTTGATATTCTGTAATTTGACAACTGAATGTGATCATGTATGTATGATTATTTATTTTTTATAATCTTACATAAGACAGTAGTTATTTGTGTTTATAACCAACTTGCAAGAAAGTGGTCATCCATAGTGAAATAAATTAATGCAAAAAATATGATAGAAGATTTAGAATTATTTGATAATTTTTTTATTATCAATTTCTTGCCAGAAACTGATTATGTCCAGATTAAGACTCAAGATCCAGGACCACATCCTAGAAAATCATTTTTGTTTGTTTTATATTATAATTAGTGGATGTAAGCTAGCTTCCAAATAACTGGTGATATATGCAGCCGTATGTTTATCTCTGACTATGTTCTCTCGACATGGATTTATTGTGCAGGCACTATTGTTCCATGGATGGCTAGTATATCTTTACATATGGGATTGTAGAAGCCAGGTTGTAAGACATGGCATAAATCACATTCTGTGCTAAAAATAGAGTCCTTGTGCTCTCTTTATCTCACAAACATCACACTTAGTGAATGTGATCTTGTTGTAAATTCAGTGAGCCCCTAGTGTTGTGCAAATTTTCTCTTTCTGTTGGCAATATTAGTACAGATAGCATTCCTAGGATAATTTATACTCAAGTCTCAAGGATGTTTTTTCATCTTTTTTTTTGGTACAAAGGATGTTTCTCCTTTATTACTAAACTTGGTATCATTTTATATATTATTATAGATATTTTAAAAACTGAATTATTTCATTAAATAGAGAAAGATAAAATTGTAGACAAAGAAATTTAAATGAGGGGTAAAATCGGATGAAAAATACTACACCTATACTATGTATATATATGGATTTCGCATGGAATACAATTTTTTTATTCTATTGAATTATTCTTGCCGATAATGATCACAGTCATTTTGAAACAACTTTCATAACATTGCAACTTAACGCAGATGGTTGAATTATTTTGGGTTTGTTTAAATGTAATATTTGCCATGATACATAAATGGCAATGAACTACTATCCGATTGCTGTAAAAGAAAGTACCACCTGATTTCATTTTGGGTACTTAATTGATTTGAATTAAATGGCCTAAATCTTGATTTTTTTTACCAAACCAAAACAAAGTAACTTTGAGTAGGAAAATTTTTAAAACTCACACCAACACTATCTCGGTCATAATGGAAAAGAGGGAAACGAAAGGAAAAACTTACATTTCAAGCTAGTGACCAACTTTCTTATGTTATTTCTTACATTTTTTTTTCTCTCGAGACCTTCACCAAATTCTCACTCTAGCTTCCTAGAACCACCAAATTTATCTCCAAGTTTTTTCACCAACACTAGCTTGTTCTTGATGAAAATGAAGAGACAAAGGCAAAAGAAAATATTTATGAGAGAATGGGGAGGGAATCGGTTCTATGGGTCAACCACGAAGAGTAGATATTTTCATCACAAATTCAACAAGGCAAATGCTCAACATCTTGACTTTCTCAACAATTTACCGGAAGTTGACCTTCAGTAGTGTTATTTTACTATATGTCAATTTCTAATAATGTAAATTGACTGAAATATACCATTGAAAGTCAACTTTCGATAATATATTTAACGAGTTGAGATCATCTCCATTTTTCAAAAGAAATAGAACACATAACATAATTACTATAGTTTTTTTAGATATAAAGTCAATAAATATTCAATTTATGTCACATATTCAAGAATTGTGTGTAAATATACACACAAAACTATCGTATTAGAATAATAAAGATGATAAAAATAAAAAATAAAATGGAGAAGATGCTAACTAGTATTTAACACCATGTGAACAAAAATGAACCACGGATAACAATCAACTATTAACAAATGTCTCCCCTTCATCATTTTGTCTTAATTGTGACAAAATAGACAAAGAACAAAAAAGAGTTTTGGACCACACATATGTTATGTTTAGAAAACAACAAAAGTGAGGTAAGCTGAATACGACGTATGTTTTTATTTGTTTTGTATTGATAGTTTTTAATTGTGGTCTTATTTTGCTTTGACAAACATTATCTGACATATGTTTACTGTAAACTATAAAATATGTTGTAATTTAGATAAGGGTTTGACTTAGACAGCAAAAAGGAGGTGCATTTTACTTGAAAGAAAAATATATGATTGAAAATTGGAACAACGAAATGAAAAGTAGTTCAACAAATATGAATAACTCTAATTTATATCCGTCGTTGTTTATCATTTATTTTGATTCCCATTTTTTTTTTACCTGTCTCGTGTTTAGAACTGTAGATATTTAATTTATTTTTTTTTATAGATTATTTAATTAATTTTAAGTTGTCGAAATAAAATAAAATAAATA
>JBBPBT010000240.1:3691023-3711146 GCA_037974875.1 Cicer bijugum | reverse complement strand
CCCCGTTTCCTTTTTTTTTTCTTCTTCTTCTTCTGGGTTTTGTTCTATTTTCCTCAAGCACCACTCTTCCTTGATTTTTTTGTTTTTCTTTGGTATGCTTTTTTCAACAGCAGGTCTTGAC
Organism: Cicer bijugum; assembly: GCA_037974875.1. Classification (NCBI taxonomy): domain Eukaryota; kingdom Viridiplantae; phylum Streptophyta; class Magnoliopsida; order Fabales; family Fabaceae; genus Cicer; species Cicer bijugum. The sequence continues at coordinate 3,711,025 of JBBPBT010000240.1, read as the reverse complement.
TGTTTTACAAACTAGGATTTTGTTATTGAAATGAGATTGGAAAATTATTATTATTTTTCATAAGAATTGATATTTATTAGGTCTTGACTGTTTACAAAATAACAAAATACAATTGATTTAAAATCAATCAATACATCCACATTTTCTACCAAGAACTACGTATCTTTGATTTCTTTATCGCACCAGAAGATACACAAGAGCAAAATCACACTCTTGTCAAACACAATAATAAAAACTTTTTTTTTTCAACACGCTTTTAACTAAAAAAATCACATTTGTAAAAAATAATTTATATTCATATTTAATAATAAAGAGAAATAAATATGTTTAAGTTGATATAATTTTGCACAATTATAGGTAACCGTATTTTAACGGATGTCGTAATGTGCTAATACCTTCCGTACGCATAATCGACTCTAAAACTCAAAATCTGGTATCAAAAACAACTTTTTATTTTTTTTTCTATTTTTTAAGGGTTTCCCAATATTTCCCTTATTTTAAAAATAAATTTTGGTGGCGACTCCATCAAATGCAAGGAAAACTCGAAATTTTAGGCCGCGACACATGCCTATATATGTCATCTCAAATTCCTTCTCTATTCTAATTTTGAACTCATGGATCTCTACTTCATTGTTGCCAGTCAACAATAAATCATCTACATTTAAGCATATCAGCAGTGCAAGTGTTGCTACTATCTTCTTAGCATAAACTCCATGCTCATGATATATTTTTAAAATTGCTACTCAATGATGAATTTATCAATCCTCTTATTCTAGGCCCTGAGAGTTTGCTTCAAGCCATACAATGCTTTTCTCAATCCATACACCTTATCTTATCTTCCTTTCTTCTCATAACCTGGTGGTTGGTTCACATAAACCTTTTCTTCTAGTGATCTATTAAAAAAATATTGATTTGATATCTAGCTGATGCATAAACCTACCTTTGTAGCTAGCCATTGACACTACCAGCCTCACTGTTTCAATCCTGGCCACTGGTACAAATACTTCCTCATAAACCAGTTCAGGACTTTGCAAGAATTCCTTTGCTACAAGTGTGACCTTGTACCTTGCAATTTTTCCACCAAGCTTTAGTTTGGTCTTATAAACCCATTTCACATCAATTGGTTTCTTGTGTACTAGCAGGGTCATAAGCTCCCATGTCTGATTCTTTTCTATGCTTTTGAGCTCTTCCTCCATAGCTAGTCTCCATCTAGGATCCCTTAAAGCCGCATCATCCCTGATTGGCTCTAATTCTGCCAATAAGGCAAAATGAATCAATTCTCCATTTGCATTGATGGTTGAGTCAGTTGTGACTTCATATGGTTGCAATATGATTGAGGGTTGCCTAGTTTGTTTAGATCTCCTCACAAGTTTAGGAGCATGTTGGTTGGTTGCTGACTGGTTCTCATTCAATTCCACTGCAATTGCCCTACTGACTGGCCTGGCTGGACTAATAGGTCTGTCTGGACTGGCTGCACTACTGGAGCTAACTTCACTCATCTTCCAATCGCATCCTCTTGATTCACCCACCAATATGTCTCTGCTTGTGATCACTTTGTTCTTATTTGGATCATACAACTTGTAAGCTCTAATTGAATCATAGCCCAACAATACCATATGTTCAGCCCTATCATACAATTTTTTCCTACTTTGAGTTGGTAAATCTCTATAGCATAGTGAGCCAAACACCCTGAAGTGACTCACATTTGGTCTCCTCCCTGTCCATGCTTCTTATCGTGTCTTACTACAAACCCTTTTTGTAAGATCTGCATTTTCCCATTATTAATAGTTAATGAGATGCATTTTCCTCATTTAATTTTATTAGGTAATTACTAGATTTTATATTAATTTTAATTATTATTTTTGGAGTGCATATGTTGTTATTTAATTGGACTCTTATGTCGTTAATTTTGGTTAAAAATAAAATAAATAAAGAAATAAACTAAATAACGCCTTCGTATAAATTAATTGAAATAATAATAATAGATTAATAATAATAATAATAGTAGTGTCATATTTTATTTTATTTGGTTGTTAAAAGAATAACAATAAAAATAATAAAAAGGGGAAAAATCATGTTAAATGGGTGTGGCCCATATGTTAGTTACTAGTTACTAGCTACTGAGGGAGTATAAATTACAATTAGGTTAATAAAATAAAAATAAAAAAGAGAGAGACTATTTTGATAGAAAAGGCAACCACCAAAAGAGAAAAGAGATGAGTAACCCTATTCCCAATTTTGTTAAACCAGTCTCAGAAAAACATCGATTTCCTATTTGTTAACCGTTGGATCGGGCTGATTTTTGGACAACAGGTTCGAAACATTTACGTTTCGTTGTCAACGGTCGGATTGGCGAAACGACATTCAGAGAGGGAGAAACCATGCTCGCACAACAACCGGTTTTTTGGTGTTTTCTTCTTCTTGTTTTTCATTTGTAGGCTTTATTGCTTTGTCGTGATAGGTTAATTTTTGAAGAAATTTTTAGAAACTTTATTGATGTTAAAAATAACAATTTTTTCTAGAACTAATGAATGTGTTGAAAGGTGTGGTTATAGTTATCCCTTTAGAAAGTTAAAGTTATGATTTTAGGAGACAATTATGTGGATACTGATATATAAATTAAATATTAAGATAATTATTACTTATTTGAAGGTGTGAAATGAGTGAAACAAGAGTTTGTGAAGCATAATTCTAGAAACAACTTTGGTAACGATAAGGGCATCACTCCATTCACTTTCCTACTTGAGTTATACGTGATATAAATATACTATGATGTTATGTATTGGCTTTGTTTGTATGTTGTCTTCAAAATATGTGTTATATGAATTATATGTTTATGAATGACATTATGAGATTAAAGAATTTGCGTATGTTGATTGGTATTGAGTGATTATTCAAGGTGATGACCTTGTGTCTATGCTAGATTGGTTTAGGACAACGTTGAATGGTATTGGACGTTCTGGTTGAGTAATCTATTTTGTTACTAACTAAAGTGATGACATTCATGCATGCATTGGTGGTCTGAACTTAGTCGCGAGTACGTGACGACAGTTCATCGCAAAGGCAACATGATTCAGAAGAATATTCAACGGTGGAGTACTGAACATGAAATTTTGAAGAGCATTTGTCCAACGGTGGGATATTATCCAATGGTGGGACTATTTGCTCTACAGGGTGGTGATATTCTGGAATCATGCATTGACATATAGTCTAATAAATAGGATTCCTACATTTTGGTTGATTTATATCTTGGTGCTTTGTGATTTTTAGCTATTAAATGAAGTATATGATTATTTATATTTTGCTATAACAACTATATATATGCATGTCTATTTGTTCTGTGTTTGTTATTTGGAGATGACTTTTACATTTGACAGGTGACAACCCCAATTTACCTTCGCAACCGGAGGGATTTCGAATGAATAGACAAAGTACTTCCTTCAATTTCTAAGATGGGTAGTGGTGGTCAGCTTTAGGGACTTTATTTCTGTTAGACTCTAGTTCATACTAGCTATTATCCTTCTATTATGTGTGACATTTTTTAATCATAAAACTTGAGAATTTTTAATTAATTATTGATTGGTTGGTTAAACTTGTGTGTGATTATGTATTTTGTTTACGCAAGATTTAAAACATTTTCATTAAAGAAAAAATGGAATCTTATTTAACTTAGTATTTCGAGATGATGTCCCAAAAAGTGGGATGTTACACTTTTCGTTGGACACCTATATAAGATGTAGACTATTGTTGAGGTTGCTTCTCCCCAAAACTTGTAAGGCATCTGCTGTCCTTTCAACATGCTTCTGGCCATATTCATAAAGGTTATGTTTCTTCTTTCAGCAGCCCATTACGTTGTGCAGTGTATGGTGCAGTTACTTCAAGTAGCACTCTTTCCTTTTCACATAATTTATGAAATTCATGGGAATTGTATTCCCCTCCTCCATTTGTTCTTATTATCTTAATCTTACATTCACTTTGATTTTCAGTCATCACTTTGAATCTTTTGAACACATCAAGCACTTCACACTTTCTTTTGATGAGATATATCCAGATTTTTCTTCTGAAATCATCAATGAATGACACAATATTTGTTATCTTTTATTGATATCTCTTCAATTGGACCACATAATTGTTAAATTTGAGAAGATTACTTCCATCATTTTAAAGGATCTAATTGGTAGTTCTATTTTGAATTTGTTCTTATGTTGTTTGACTTGGCAGCATTCTTCACATATCTCTTGTGACATTTAAATGTCAGGAATTCCTAGCACCATACTTCTATTTTGCAACATTTGAAGGCTCCTAAAGTTGAGATGTCCATACCTTTGATGCCATAGCTAGCTCTCATTTCTGGTTTCAGCAATCAGGCATTGGTTTTCATTTACATAGATTTCAATCTTGAAGGTCATGTTTTTAGACAGTGGTGTTTTCAAGACAAGCCTCTTGGCACTATCAAACATCTTCATTTTCCATTCTCCATATTTCTAGGGTATCCCTTTTTCTAGCAACTGTGATATAGGTATGTGATAGTTTACTTCGTCGACAGGATGTTGAGTAATAATTATCTTAATATTTAATTTATTGATATCTCTTGATATAGGTATGTGATAGTCTCCATATTCCTGGGGTCATTCTAGGTGTTTCAGTTTGGTACCAAATGGATGTTTCGTACCAAGTGGATGCAAATGAGACCACGTGACATAGGTATGTGATAGTTTACTTTGTTGACAGGATCAAAGTTATGGGAAAATAAGGGAAACTCAATGGACTTTGAGAAGATTGTTGACTGCTTGTATATTAAGATAACCTCAGTTGTAAGTTGCAAGGAGCGCTATTACAGTTCGGTTAAGATAGTCTAAGCCACTATCATGGTTGTTGGCTATTTATTGACAAATTGAGGGACTAATCATCCTTAATCTCTTGTTGATAGTAGACAAAATCATGTTGAATGGTGTAAGACCCATAATTTTAAAGTGTACTTTATGTATTTTGGTGTATTTTTGGTATTGAGCTCGGAGGCTTTTTAGCCAAAGTTATTAATATTTTGGTATTGTGCTGACCCGTGATAGGTGGCACCTCGGTAAGCAGTACTGACCTGTGATAGGTGGTACCTTTACGACTTACGCTTTTTCGTTTGGTAAATCGTGCTGACCCGTGATAGGTGGCACCTCGGTAAATTGTACTGACTCGGGATAGGTGGTACGTTTACGATTTACGTTTGGTAAGTTGTGCTGACCCGTGATAGGTGGCACATCGGTAAGCAGTACTGACCCGTGATAGGTGGTACCCTTACGACTTACGCTTTTTCGTTTGGTAAATCGTGTTGACCCGTGATAGGTGGCACCTCGGTAAACAGTACTGAACCGTGATAGGTGGTACGTTTACGATTTACGTTTGGTAAGTTGTGCTGACCCGTGATAGGTGGCACCTCGGTAAATAGTGCTGACCCGTGATAGGTGGTACGTTTATGACTTATGTTTCTTGGTGAATCGTGTTTGTCCGTGAGAGACTGCACAAGTGTTTGTCCGTGAGAGACTACACCCTGGTAAATTGTGAGTTATTGGTTCATCTTGTCTGTGTGGGTATTGTGTTATAAGTGTTAAGTGTTATGTTTTGGAATATGGGGATAACATGTTTGATTACAATACCATTTTGAAACTCATGATGTTGTAGTATTGTGTTATAAGTGTTAAGTGTTATATTTTGGAATATGGGGATAACACGTTTGATTGCAATACCATTTCGAAACTCATGATGTTGTAGTATTGTGTTATAAGTGTTAAGCGTTATGTTTTGGAAGTTGGTGATAGCATGTTTGATTGCAATACTATTTCAAAATTCATGATGTTGTAGCGATTACGTTATAAGTGCTAAGTGTTTTGTTTTGGAATTGTGTGTAAGGGTGATTGATTGCCAAATTGTTTCGATACTCAAGATGTCGTGGTGATTGCGCTATAATTGCTAGGTTTGATTGTTTGGAGTTGAGGGTAAGTGTTGATTGATTTCGAAACCCTTTGAAAACCTGAAAAATGCTGAATTTTGTTGTTTTTCTGCTGTTGTCTGATGTGTATTCGAATACAGCAAGCTGTATTCGAATACAGACATGTTGTTTTGCCACTGACTTACTGTGTAGTCGAATACAGACTATTGTAGTCGAATATAGACATGCTGTTTTCCCACTGACTTACTGTGTAGTCGAATACAGATTGTTGTAGTCGAATACGGACATGCTGTTTTGCTGTTGAATGCTGAAATAGCCTTGTATTCGAATACAAAGATGCTGTAGTCGAATACAACAATGCTGTTTTGTTAAAAACTTCATTTTTCAACTTTGTTTATGCATGTTTGGCATATAGAAACCCTTTTAAGGTGTATGCTAAGTTGAAATGTCATTTTGTGCATTTGAAAACTTAAATGTTATGTGTTAACTGTTAATTTCAGTTGGTGACCCTTTACAACTATTGTGGAAATCTGGGCTTTTCCCTCAGATGAGAGCCAGGACAATCCTACCGGTTCGTACCCTACGGATGGGAATGTAGATGGGAATGCTTGACTGGAGCTACGTTAGGAGGATCTTACGGGGCGCGTGGAGATCACTCAGGGTGTATAATTTTTGGTAGAATGATCAGATTTGGATGACATAGAGGGAACATATGTCTTTCTTTTGAATTGCGTTTATTTTAAATTGGAAGACTGTACCGCTTTTTGATGTGTAAATACTTTGGATTCATATTTTGAGAAACTTTTCCGCTGCTTGTAAATTATAATGATTTAAGTAATTATCCAAAGGTATTTCCTTATTTGTTTCTCTGTTTTATTTTAATTTTTTTTGAAAAAAAAATACACCATCTCTTTGAAAATCGGGGTGTTACAAATGGAACGGACAAGCCTTACCGACTATGGATGTGTGTGAAGTTATTAAGCACCCTATGAAAAGCGGTAGGCAACACTTTTTTTCGAATAGGCCAGGTGAAACAAGTTGTGACTTGTATATTGAATTTGAGTACAAACCTAGTGTGGATTCTTACTCGTACTGTAAGTTTCGAGGACGAAACTAATTTTAGGGGGGTAGTAATGTAAGACCCTAAATTTTTAAATCCCAAATTATACTACTTTAGGATTTTAGTGTTGAACTCTGAGTCTTTTTAGTCAAATCATTGTATTTTGGTATTTAATGAATTTAATGTCAAAAATATATTTGGAGCCCCGAGTAAAATTATTTGTTGGAGAATAATTTATTTACGTAACGAAGAATTTAATATCGGGCAATTTTGTTATAAAAATATCTCGGGTTGCAGAAAAATTATATTTGTCAAATGAGTTGTGACGAGAGTAGATATTTTTATCAAAATGGTTTGAGAAGTGATGATTTTCATAAATATCTAAAATATCTAGATATTTATTTGTTTAGGTTTAATTATGGTATATATATATATATATTATATATATATATTATATATAATATATATTATATATTATAGTAATATATATATATATATATATATGTATGTATATGCTAGAAAAGAAAAAGAACAGAGAAAGAAAACAAAAGCGTTTCCCTCCCTGCCTCGCGAGTTCGCAGTTTCTTCATTCTTGCTTCTCCTTCCCTTTTCTTCATTTTGCTTCATGAAAAGAAACCCAAGGATTAGTGGGTAAGAAAACAAGGATTTCTCCGTTTCATACTTCCTCTTTGATTTGAAAACGAAGAAAAACGGTATTAGGGATTTTCAAACCGTCAAACGCAAACCTCCACGTTCCATCTAGATCTAAGCTTCGTTTCACGAAGGGATAGAAGGGAAAGTTGCTCACCACCACACTACGGTGCTAGTGAACCAACTTTGGAAGCGACGTCGCGAGCGGAGATTTTACCGGATTTACTCGCGGTACCGTAATCACACATTAAAGCTAATGTTAAGGTAATGGCTCCTTCCAAACTTTGAGTTTGCATTTAGGACCTTATCTCTGGTTGTGTGGAAAAGAATTTTGTTAGGGATGAAGTATTGATTTGGGGAAAAATGTATCTAAGGCTTTATGGGTAAAATCTTAGAGTTAGGTTTTGGTTATATTGATCAATGTTTCGTGAAAAATGAATTTAAACTCAATTACGTATGATTTTGAGTAAATGAAACTTGTGTGTTTGAGAGGTGGATTGTGTTGATTTGTGTTCGTTGTTTTTGACGTGTTCTTAATTGATACTAATGAAATTTGAGATGTGTTTTGTGTGGTTTGTGTGGAAAAATGATTTGGTGTGAATTATGGATTGAATGTGAAAGTACGTTTGAGTTTGTTTTGTGTGGAATTTGAAAACCATTAAGTTAAATGAGTATTAAGAATGGGGAATCTCTTAATGTCTTGTTTACTTAATGTGTGTTTGGAAAATCGTTTAAGCTAAATGAGAATTAAGAATGGGGAATCTCTTAATGTCCCGTTTACTTAATGTTGTTTTGAAAATCGTTTAAGTTAACTGGGCGTTAAGAATGGGGAATCTCTTAATGTCTTAGTTACTTAATGTTGTTTGAAAATCGTTTAAGTTAACTGAGCGTTAAGAATGCCGAATCTCTTAATGTCTTGGTTACTTAATGTTTGTTTTTTAAAATCGTTTCAGTTAAATGAGTATTAAGAATGGGGAATCTCTTAATGACTTGTTTACTGAATGTTTTGTTGTGGAAATCGTTTAAGTCAAAAGTATATTAAGAATGGGGAATCTCTTAATATGTCTGTTTGCTTAATGTTTTGGTGTGAAAATCGGTTAAGTAAATGAGTATTAAAAATGGGGAATCTTTTAATATCTGCATTTACTTAACGATTGTTGTGAATGGAGTTAGTGTATGATCATGAATTTCATTTGGTAAATTGTGCCGACCTGTGATAGGTGGCACCTCGGTAAACTGTACTGACCCGTGATAGGTGGTACGTTTACGATTTACTTTTTGGTAAGTTGTGCTGACTCGTGATAGGTGGCACCTAGGTAAGTAGTACTTTTGCCTGTGATAGGCGGTACACTTACGACTTACGTTTTTTCTTTTGGTAAATCATGCTGACCCGTGATAGGTGGCACCTCGGTAAACAGTACTGACCCATAATAGGTGGTACGTTTACGATTTACGATTTTTAGTAAATCGTGTTGACCCGTGATAGGTGGCAACTCGGTAATTGGTACTTTGGTCTGCGATAGGCGGTACAATTATGATTTACGGCCCTTCGAGGAGGGTTTTGGTTTGGAATTCCGAGTCCATGCATTTTGGCATATACACATTGCATTAGGGTGCTTGGCACACGAGTCGTGTTTGATTCAAGTTTATGATTGAGTATTTGAACTTAAGTTGTGGTTGTAATTGGGTTTTATTTGCTAAGTGTTATGTTTTGGAATTGTGTGATAGTGTGTTTGGTTGCAAAACTATTTTGAAACTAAAGTTGTTGTGGTGATTGTGTGATAGCGTGATTTATTGCAAAACTATTTCGAAACTTAAGATGTCGTGGTAATTGTGTTATAATCGCTAAGTGTTTTGTTTTGGAGTTGTTTGTAAGTGTGATTGATTGCAAAATTGTTTCGAAACTCAAGATGTCGTGGTGATTGCGATATAATTGCTATTGTTTGGAGTTGTGGGTAAGTGTTGATTGATTTCGAAACCCTTTGAAAAGCTGAAAAATGCTGAATTTTGTTGTTTTTCTGCTGCTGTTTGATGTGTATTCCGAATACAGCAAGCTGTATTCGAATACAAACATGTTGTTTTGCCACTGACTTACTGTGTAGTCGAATACAGACTATTGTAGTCGAATACAGACATGTTGTTTTGCCACTGACTTACTGTGTAGTCGAATACAGACTGTTGTAGTCGAATACAGACATGCTGTTATGCTGCTGAATGCTGAAATAGCCTTGTATTCGAATACAAAGATGTTGTATTCGAATACAACAGTGTTGTTTTGTTAAAAACTTCATTTTTCAACTTTGTGTATGCATGTTTGGCATATAGAAACCCTTTTAAGGTGTATGCTAAGTTGAAATGTTATTTTGTGCATTTAAAAACTTAAATGTTATGTGTTAATTGTTAATTTCGGTTGGTGACCCTTTACAACTATTGTGGAAATCTGGGCTTTGCCCTCAAATGAGAGCCAGGATGATCCTACCGATTCGTACCCTACGGATGGGAATGTAGATGAGAATGCTTGATTGAAGCTACGTTAGGAGGATCTCACGGGGCGCGTGGAGATCACTCAGGGTGTTTAGTTGTTTTGTAAAATGATCAGATTAGGTTGACACAGAGGGAACATATGTCTTTCTTTTGGGTTGCTTTTATTTTTAAACTGGAAGACTGTACCACTCTTGTTATGTAAATATTTTGAATTCATATTTTGAGAACTTTTTTCGCTGTTTGTAAATTATAATGACTTAACTATTTATCCAAAGGTGTCACCTTATTTATTTCTCTGTTTTATTTTAATTTCTTTCAAAAAAAAAAAAATACACCCTCGCTTTGAAAAACGGGATGTTACACAACTTTTGATAATTGTAACACTGAATTATATTCTTCTTGAATTTCTTCTTGCCTTTATCAATGTTGTTAGTGCTATTGTTTCTAATTCTTGGATGATTCAACAACTTCATTTTCATCAACATCTGGTTTATTGTGCCATTTTGATTTTCCCTTTCCTTTCTTGTATTTCCCTTAATCTTAATTTGATTTCTTGCTAATTCGAGTCTGTAGAGCTTGTGCTTGTGTATGATTATCATTTATTTCTTTGATTATCAATTCATGGTCTTCAAGTGAACTTTGTAGGTCTTCCAATTTCATTGTATTGACATCCTTTGATTTTTCAATTGCAACTACTATATGATTGTACCTCCTTGTCAGTGTTCTTAGAACTTTCTCAACCATCACCAGCTCAGTTATCACTTCTCCATTTGCTTTCATTTGATTAGTTACTCCCTGCACTCAATTGAAAAATTCAGCAACATTTTCATTTTCCTCCATTTACAGCAACTCACACTCTCTTCTTAACATTTGAAGTTTGATCTTCTTGGTCTTTTCACCACCTCTGTTGTATTTTACCAAGATATCTCATGCCTCTTTTGATGTAGATACTTTTGAGATCCTTTCAAAATTATTTGCATCCACACTTTTCTAGATATAAAACAATGCCTTGCAATCTTTGAAAGCGGCTAGTTGTCTTTATGTAGGATTCATGCCCAATTGTTCATAACATTCTTCGACAATCTCAAACAGTTCTTGAACTCCTAATAATAATCTCATTGAAGCAACACATCTTTCCCAATTCTTCCCATTCATAAGTGGCAAGTTAGATGGAAATCCTCCTCCATTCATGGTTTCTTTTCTCTCTTGTCTCACTTGTATTTCCCAATTTTTACTTCCCCCGCGTTTCCAAGAATTTTTAACATTAGCTCTTGATGCCAATTGTTAGAACACCATTAAGAAATTGATAGGAATTGGACGTGTAAGAAATATAATGAATTATATTGAGTTATAGCGATTGCTTGCAGCAGAAGTAATGTACACAACATTGCCTATTTATCAAACACCTTTAATAGTAACACTTGTAACTAACTAACTAACTACCTTACTTAACAATATTACAACCATCCTAACTGATTCCTAACTGATTATTTGATCATTTATGAATTATTACATTTAACAATCTCGTGTTTAGAACTGCAGATATTAAATTTTTTTTTATAGATAGATATTTAATTTATTTTAAGTTGTCGAAACAAAATTAAATAAATAAAATATATTTGTTACGAGTTATGATCTTCCTTATTTTTTTTTCTTCTCAATTTTTTCTAAATTAAAATGTAAAATGTGACCTTTGGTGAACTTAAATACTTTTCTCAATCATCACCAGCTCAGTTATCACTTCTCCATTTGCTTTCATTTGATTAGTTACTGCCTGCACTCGATTGAAGAAATCAACAACATTTTCATTCTCCTTCATTTGTAGCAACTCATACTTTCTTCTTAACATTTGAAGCTTGATCTTCTTGATCTTTTCACTGCATGTATAATATTTTACCAAGATATCTCATGTCTCTTTTGATGTAGATACATTTGAGATCCTTTCAAAATTGTTTGCATCTACACTTTGCTGGATGTAAAACAAAGACTTGTAGTCCCTCTTCTTGCAATCTTTGAATGCTACCTGCTGCCTTTCTGTAGGATTTATTCCAAGCTGTTCATAGCCATCTTGCACAATTTCAAACACTTCTTGAGCTCCCAATAATGACCTCATTGATGTAGACCAATTTTTCCCATCAAGGATTGATAAGTTTGATGGAAAATTCCAGCTCTATTCATGATTCCTTTCTTTTACTCACATTTGTGTTTCCCAAATTTTAAGTTCCTCACACTTGCACACATGTTTGCTCAGACTTAAAACCCAAGTTCTTGATGCCAATTGTTGGAACACAATTTAGAAAGAATAGGAAAACTGAAAGTATATTGAATTGGATTGAATCAAATCCTTTTATACAGTTACTTGTTGTGCAAGAAAAGTGTCCAACTTTTGTAAAAATATCAAACACTTTGAATAGTTGCACTTCAACTAACTAACTTGTTTAACAAACTCTTAACCACTCTAACTAAATTGCCATGCTATTATAATCATTTTGGATTAACCATAACTTATAAAGATTATACTAATAATATTGGCACTATCGATGCTTCAAAGGACACCGTACCAAAATGGAAAAATAAACAACTCTTCACCAAGATTGCAAACAACACAACGTCTCACTTAGACGAAACTATAGATAAAACACGAAAGAAAATTAAATATGTGTGAAAACTAGTTATTTAAATAAAAGAAGATAACAAAATGACTTAGAGGGATAATTTGTTACCATTGTTTTTGTAAAATAATAGTAATTTTTTTTTTAAAATAATCCCTTTTGAAACTATAAAAAATGAAAATAATCTAACATTGATTATTTTAGAAGCTTCTAAAAAATCATTTTTATGCTAGTTTTTAAATAAATAAATAAATAATAATTTTCACTACAGTAAATAAAGACAGTAATTTATTTATTTTTTTAAAATCACTAAAAAATAAATATCTAAAGGTCTGTTTGTTATAGATTGTAGAAAAAATGATTCTTATAATTAATAATTTAGAGACCTTAAATAGAATCTTTTGTGTTTATGTGCTGTGATGAAAATCATTTTTTAGAATCAATTATAAAAAATTATTAAAAATAACTTTTACTTGAATTTGTTTTTTTTATATTATTATTTTTTTTTAAAACTACAATAAACAAATATAAAATATTTAAAAACAAATGAATGCATTTGTTTGAGCTTAAATAAAAATAATTTTTATTTTAAATAATTTAATTATTTTTTAAAAAATAATTTTTTAACTTTCGTTTGTTTATTATTATGTAAATATTTTTTTAAATGATTTTTAATTTATTTTATATACAAATTTGCAAAAAATATTTTTTTTTTAAATTACAATGACTATTTTACAGAGACATTTTAAAGTTTAATCCACGTAATTGAATACTCCTAAAAAAACTAATAAATAAATGTATACAACCAAAAAAAAAAATCTAAAATGAGAACAAAAATTAGTAGATGAAATCCTAGATGAGAAACATAACCCCAGTTGAGTTTTTGGCTTCGTTTTAGCTCTGAACGGTTGAACGTTTTCCCTCCAAAACTTACAGTAGCGTGGGAGAACAAGATATACACTACAAAGCATCTTCCAAATTTGAACTTTGAACCACATCAAGAAACAATCATGAATGATATTAGAAAGTTTCAAAGAGGTGACATTGTTTGGGCAATAATTCACAATAACAAATGCTTTCCAGCACTCGTTCTCACTTCCAACGACCTCGGCATCTCTCTCTCCTTCTTCAACAACGACACTCCCTCTCGAACCTTCTTCGTTGATTCCGAGCTTATCCCTTTCGAACAACCCTTCTCTTTTAAACCCTCTCTTTCTCCCAAAAACGACGCCTTTCGCTCTGCGCTTCGGTTATTCGGTTTAAATGTCGTTTCGAGTTTGCGGTGTCGTTGTATAGCGGGTTATGATGAGAAGAGGGTTTTGAATGGGTCGGGTTATCGGTTTGACCCGACTGGGGTTTTAGGTTTTGTTTTGGATGCTGCTGTTTTTAATTGGGTTGAGGATTCGTGTGTTGTTGGTGCTGTTAAAGTTGTTGCTCAGCTTCATGCTTTTCGTCGTTATTCTTCCATCCACCAGAAGAAAGTGTACAGAGAAACACGAAAATTAGGTATTTTTTATTTTATTTATTTGGCCTAATATGATCGTTGAGAAATTTGGGATTTTGATTTATATTATTCGGTTTTGTTTTTTGGGATTGGGGTTTTTGATTGAGGTATCTGATTACTGTATGTATGAACTCCGTAGCACACCGATATGTGAGGCGTCTCCCGGTGTTTGACAGTGTTGGTGTCCGACAATGACATGACAGTGAGACATTGATGACTACATTTAATTGAAATTATTAATTGTGTCGCCGTGTTAGTGACATGTGTGTAACCAAAAATGTAGAAGCCTTCACTGAAATGTTGTTTAGTGTGTTTTTAGGTCCAATTTTTTCGTTTTTATCAAACTCGCTTCCTCAGGCTTAAACTTGTGATTTTGAGTTAGAACGAGCCCACATAACTTCAACTCATTTTTCTCAAAATTGAGTTTGTATATGATTCAAACTGATTTTCCTACCTAGAAACATTACGCGGATGAGTTTACTAGTCCACTCACAAGTTTGATAATCATGCTTGTGAATTGTGATGTGGGTGTGATAAGGTGATTGAGTGGTATTGGCTGCAGGACTTAGGGGTTGAGAGGTATATGGCTGTGGTTTCAATCATCCGCTAATTTTGATTTGTCAATGTTTACCATTTTCTTGACATAATTAAGTTTTTAGTCCCATATAATAATAGTATCTTTATGTTAGAAACTTCTGTTTAAATAAATATGTTGTCCTGTTTGTGTGCTGTCTGTTCTTAACTAAACATGCTTTTATTGTTTATTGTTATCGAATATCTAATTAACTGAACTACACTAGGTATATATAGATTTATCCTATTTATTATAATATTTTTGTCATTAGGTGATAATGTGAAGCATCATTCCTCTTTGAGTCAGGAGGTACACTCAGTTACTCTGGAATCTAC
Organism: Cicer bijugum; assembly: GCA_037974875.1. Classification (NCBI taxonomy): domain Eukaryota; kingdom Viridiplantae; phylum Streptophyta; class Magnoliopsida; order Fabales; family Fabaceae; genus Cicer; species Cicer bijugum. The sequence goes on along the minus strand of JBBPBT010000240.1, from coordinate 3,695,864 downwards.
GGCTTTGGAATCCAAGGAAAAACATCAGGTCATATCCAAGCAAGTGGAGGAAAACATGGCCATTAGTGCTATTAGAAGATTACAGTCAACATTTCCTGTTTCGTTAGGAAATTCTGAACACTCGTTTCAGAATAAATTTTTTATTATTCCAGAGGCTCCAACTAACAGTAGAAAGACTGAACTCTTTATACATTCTCCTGCCTTAAGTCCATTCCACATTTGGGGAAATATTGTAAACTTGGATAAGCTGAGCCTTCTGAGATTTAAAAATATATTAAACCATGGCATAGTTGAAGTTTGCTTTGGAAACTGTTCTAGAATGAGTGAAGCTCACTTTTCAATTTCTTCCAATTTTAAGATTCATTTGATCAATGCACCTGAAATAGAAACCACTATATGCCTCAACAACAGGAAAAGAAAGCGGCTAGATAAACACGGTTTATGTAATTGTTTACCTTACACTAGCAGAGTTCAAGGAAGTGAAGGGAATGAATACATCTCAAAAAATACCAGACCTAGGATCTCACACATCAAGATGCTTGAACCAGAAGAAAGTATCCAAAGAGACAACCAGGCCTGCATACAAACTAACATAAACTTCTCTGATGAGGTTCAGGAAGTGGATTTGAAAATAAGTCCGAATTTGTTTTCACAGCAGTCTCTTCCCTGTGAATTATCACCAAATTTGGCATTTAGCTTCAATTCTGATAATTATGAGGCTAATGCCAGTGCAACAGAAGTTAAATTTACATTAGAATCTAACTCTTTTGTTTACCAGGAGACGCTACAAAGAAATTGTGATGCTGATGTAACACATCTTAAGTCAAAAGAGACAGCAAGAATAGAATCATCTTCTGGGGACTGTTTGGTCGTGGCGGGTAAAGTTGCTTCTTGTTCAATATTCAATTCAAAAGTCAAACAGCAACCAAAAACACATGTTCCCTTTTGTTCTAAATCTCTACACATGAAGTTCCCAAAGAATTTCAACCTACCATCAAAGGAAAAACTAATAAAGAAGTTTACTGTATTTGGCTCAGTAGATTCTTCAAGAACAAGAACCTTTTGGTACACTGGCTCTGCTCAAGTGGCTTTTTACGAAGTAAGTGATGCAGTTGCTGCATATCAATATGCCAAAAGGAAGGCTATGTTTGGTGAGGCTAATACAAGGTTTTGGTTGGATCCTTTTGAACACAAAAGAAGAGAACTCAAGTTTTTATATCCCATGCATCCATCAGCCTGCAAACTAATAGGACCGCCACTGAAATCATGTCTGAAAAAATCCAATAACTTGAAACAGGAAAACAGAAAGAAACATTATAGGGTAAGATTTACAAAAGAAACATTATAGGGTCAGATTTACAATAGAAACTTAGTTTGTACAAATTTATTGTATTATGCATGTCCTACCCTCCTTAATGAAGTGTTTATACTCATCTTTGTTCCTTTTTTACTATGGATAATGAATGCCTGAAGCTTCATTTAATATCATGCAAGTACTCAAAAACTTCTAGCTTTTGATGTTTACCAATTGGCAGTGCAAAAAGTACTTTCATTTGCTATGGGTTACGAAAGCTAAAAACTTCATCTAATACCATGCAAGTGCTAAAACAAATGTTGACATATAGCAATCAGGTCTGATATGATTGTGTTTATTAGATGATTTTCTATTTAAGTTTATTTGTATTTTGGAAAAGAATCAAATCACTCTGATTTGATATATTTTCTAATTTATTTTTTCTTTATTCTCTGCGTTTGAGTTTCAATATGTGCACATTCAGTGCAGCTCAACATGAAAGAACTATGTAGTATGTAGGTTATAAACCTTTGTTCCTTGCAGTCAAAATTTATTTCCGTCACTGCAATAAGTTTCTTGCAGCTCACATAATGATTTTGGAAAATCTACTATCAATCTAACTATCTAAGAAAATAAACCACTAGCAAAATATTCAAAATACCCATCTTTAAAAAATGACACATCATATTTAAGAGTAAATAAGTGTCCTTTTCAATTTATGTGATACCTCTTTTTCTTTCAAAATATCCCGCTCATCTTCTCATTATAAGGTCATTTTAGTAAAGGTATGTGTAGTTCAAACATTGGAAGACATGTATTTAGTGGGGGTGATCAACGAGAAGTATAAATCTCCTACATTCATCTTCTGTAGCTGGATTTCGACAGTTTTGTCAATTGTGTAGAATAAATGTTAGTTTTTGTCTGTGTTTTGTTCAGAGTGCGGAATTATCATTATGTGTAAAAGATGCTTTTGTTTGTGGCTACAAAAGTGTGGCCCAAATGAGACATGTATGAAAGAAAAGGAGATCTATGCAATTATGCTTATGTGCAATTATAAAAGCAATTGATATTTAATGCTTATATAACCATCCTGCTACATTTTGAATATACAAAACGTTTGCTATTTGAGTCACAAATATTTTGGTAGATGATTGTGTTTCGTGATATAAGCCAGTATCTTCTGTTTTTGATGTTAGGACATCCACTATAGTTGTTATGGTTTTGACTCTCCATGGTTTGTAAATATGTTAAATTTGTTTGGGGCTTAAATATTTCTACCACCACCTCTATCTTTGCTGCAATATTTCCCTTGCATGTCACATCTTTTATTTGTTTGAGATTTTTTGTTTTGATATATCCTGTGAGAGCCTACTTCTTGATCTCATACATTGGCTATTTCCTTCTCAATCATTTGCAAAGCTCCCAAGTTAGCAGTAAATTGCAGGCAAATGCTAATATTTTGGTTCATAATTTCAAGGCATTAAAAGATATTGCATTAGTATGCTTTTGGCCTTTAGGGAATTCTTTGGTGTGGTTTGTGTTGTCAAAGTTTAATTTATTTTTTGACCGAAAAATTTGTTTAGTTTTTATAGAAAGTCAAATTGGTGTTTCATTGACATAACTGAATACGATATCTATGTTGTTTCTTTATTTTTCTTTGAGCGCTAAACTAGAGAATGTGAAAGAGTGCACTCATTATTAAGCATAGTCAAATGAATTCATTTTGCACATTGTTCTATCCCTTTTCATAAGTTTTTTCATTGGAAAATAAAAGTTATCTTAGTTTCTGTTATGTGAACTTTTTGAATTCAGCCAGAAGCTGAAAATTATTCTTAAAATCTTTTTAACTCCGTTATGCTTACTTGATGATTTGTAGCTTCTGTGGAATATGAAACAGACCTCATTTGTATGTGTTGTTGAATCATTTGTCGCAATTGCTTTTGTTCGATTAGTAAGTGCTATGTGCATAGGAAAGGTGTTAACAAGGTATGCTGCTTTGTGATCATATTCATTGTCTTTCATTTGTATTTCACATTTATTAGTTTTTAGATTTGTGGAGTAACATGTTTTTCATTTAGATCTTCCCAAGATTTTATACCTTTTGAAATTTTAGGGAAGACTAATCAAGATTGTTTGATATTTTAACATCCTCATTGGAGAAGACATAATTTAATAAACCATGAGTCTCAAATTATAAGTTTTAGCTGAAACTTTGTTCTTAACCAATTGAGAATTTTCAGCTCAATGCTATATTCATGTTCTTTTCCCAGATCTTTTATGTGAATGTGTAGCAATTTATATAGTATGAGATTCAAAAGTTTTTACTATTTTGCTTTTTGACTTGGCTCAGTTGCTTTATTTGGTTGTTCAAATTCAAGCTTCCAACTGCTTCTAGCTAATTACCTCTATCTATTATCTATCTATTCTATTATATATATTTAAAACAGACCCCTGAATATCACCTCACGCCACCTATACAAATATTTTCCACATGAGCCAAAAAGCGCCACCTATACAAATATTTTCCACATCAGCCAAAAAGCTGACGTGGACCTCTCCTCTTTTTTCTCCTCTCAATCAATACCTAATCTCCTTTAATTCTACTTTATTTTACCTCTTTCTTCCACAATTTCTTTCATACCTCCAAAATCTTTTTGATAATATTATTTTATAATAAATTTATAAATTATAAAATTATTTTACAATTATTTATAATATATATATATATATATTTAAAATAGACCCCCTATAAATTATAAAATTATTTTACAATTATTTATAATTTATAAGTTATTTTACAATTTGATAATAATTTATATTTTATATTATTATCAAATTATTTTATAATAAATTTATAAATTATTTTATAATATTATTAGTCATTTATCAATGGTAATAATTTATATTATTAATCATTAAATTCAATAAAAAAAACCGACTAATCACTCCTAAATATCGACATAAATATTCTTTATCTAATAATATTATTTTATAATTATTTATAATATATTTATAATTTATAAATTATTTTTTAATTTGATAATAATTTATAATTTATATTATTATCAAATTATTTTGTAAGTTATTCACGCCACCTATACAAATATTTTCCACATCAGCCAAAAAGCTGATGTGGACCTCTCCTCCTTTTTCTCCTCTCAATCAATACCTAATCTCCTTTAATTCTACTATATTTTACCTCTTTCTTCCACAATTTCTTTCATACCTCCAAAATCTTTTTGATAATATTATTTTATAATAAATTTATAAATTATAAAATTATTTTACAATTATTTATAATATATATATATATTTAAAATAGACCCCGTATAAATTATAAAATTATTTTACAATTATTTATAATTTATAAGTTATTTTACAATTTGATAATAATTTATATTTTATATTATTATCAAATTATTTTATAATAAATTTATAAATTATTTTATAATATTATTAGTCATTTATCAATGGTAATAATTTATATTATTAATCATTAAATTCAATAAAAAAAACCGACTAATCACTCCTAAATATCGACATAAAT
>JBBPBT010000240.1:3628972-3658726 GCA_037974875.1 Cicer bijugum | reverse complement strand
TTAAAAAAAAAAAAAAAACGCTATAAGCTAGTGTAAAGAAACTATAAACTTGTGATGAAATGACTTTTACTCTACAAGTCTTTATTTTTGTCATATGAGCTTATAAAGTGCTATGAACTAGCTTATTTGTTTTATCAAATAGACTTTAAAAAAGGGAAAAGTTATTGATTTTTTTCTTTTCTTATATTTTATTATGGAGAGAGTGATTTCTGCACTAACCGCAAAACTACTGAAATAGAAAAAACCAACATAAGAAACTACTTCTATGATTAAACTGTTCTTTTCTTTATTTTGGTCATCGTACCTTTCATTCTATATTTGTTGCTCGTAGAACTTGGATTAAAAATTAAATGATGTCGATTTGAAGCTTTGTTTAACATATATGGCTAACTTTGATCCATTGCAATTGATTTAGATGGTGAGTTGCTTGACTCATTTGGCGAAGACATGTAGAGAAATTGATAAATGGGGTAATAGAAGAATCACATCTAATTTTCTTCACATGCATTGCTAAGGAATTTGAAGAAGAAAATGGTAGGTTGAAAGTAGAAAGAAAAACCTAGGAGCAATGTGCTAAAGTGGAAATAAGAAGAGATAAAGACATTCAAGCGAATGTTCGTTTTTGGGAAGAGGAAGTTGATAAACTCATTTAAGAGAACATCAAAACAAAATAAACATGCTTTTTTGGACTTTGTCCTGACTGTATATAGCGATATAAAAGGGGAAAGGAGTTGGCAAATAAGATGGAGGAGATTAAACGATTAACAGAAAAGGGAGGAAAAATGTTAGTAAATTTCATATTCAATGGAAGGCATATATGAAAATACCTCTATATTGATTACAATAAATCTTTCTCACTTTACAAAGGAGGGGTTCTCTCTTTTTTTTATATAAGATTGAACCCAAAGGAACATGTAACTGTCTAACTACTAAAACAGAAAGCCTAATAAAAAGGGATAAGCAAAACTAACTCTATCTTAATTATAACACAAAATAAAAAATGGGTTAACAAAAGTTGTAAAATACATTAGGTATGTCTAATAGTCCCCTTCAAATTGTCTAACATTCCAAGTTTGAATAAAAGGCGAAAATAAGGAAAAGGATGTAAAGCTTTGGTGAATAAATCAATTGTCTAATCAACAGTAGATATAGGCATAAGATGTATAATTCCTGCTTGAATTTCGTCTCGAACGACATGACAATCCATCTCAATATGTTTTGTTCGCTCATGAAATGCCGGATTGGATGCAATATGAAGGGCTGACTTGTTGTCACAACAGATAACAACTGGTTTTAAATGAATAATGTGCAAAGCACATAGTAGAAACAAAAGCCATTGTGCTTCACAAGTGGCTTGCGCAAGGGCTCAATATTCGGCCTCAGATGAAGAACGAGAAACAGTTGGTTGTTTCTTACTCTTCCAAGAAATTAAGGAGGAACCAAGAAAGAAACAAAATCCAGTAGTAGAGCGTTTAGTGTATGAGCAAGCACCCCAATCTGAGTCACAAAAACCCTTGATGCTGAAAAATGAATTAGCTAGAAAAAAAGACCTTTCTTAGGACTGTTTTTGATGAATATGAGAATGCGGAGGGCAACAATCAAATGCATATCAGTTGGAGCTGACAAAAATTGAATTAACTTGTTAACCGAAAAAGAAATATCAGGGCGAGTATTTGTAAGATACAACAGTTTGCCAATCAATTGGCGAAAAATAGGAACATTGCTTAGAGGTTGACTGGAAGTAATAGATAATTTTAAATTAGGATCCATGGGCGAAGAGCATGGTTTCGAACCTAGAAAGCCTGTATCTTCAAGAAGATCTAGAGAGTATTTTCTTTGACATAAGGAGATACCACTTTTAGTACGTGTTATTTCGAAACCAAGAAAATATTTAAGAACACCAAGATCTTTAATGCTAAAAGGAGTTTGTAAAGTAGTCTTAACAGAGTTTATTTTAGCCAAGTTATCACCAGCAAGAAGCAAATCATCAACATAAACAAGGACGACAGTAAAACCAGCAAAACTAGAGCGAGTAAACATCGAATAGTCAGATTTAGATTGGTGAAAACCAAACTGTTTTAAAGAAGAACATAATTTTATATTTCACGACCTACTAGCCTGTTTTAATCCATAAAGGAATCGTTTAAGTTTGCAAACTTGAGATTTATGTTGAACATGAAGGCCGAGAGGAACCTTCATGTAGACATCCTCAATTAGATCCCCATGGAGAAAAGCTGTGTTTATGTCAAGTTGAAAAAGAAACCAATTTTTTATGGCAGCAATTGAAAGTAGTAATCTAATGGTTGTCATTTTAACCACAGGGTTGAACGTGTCAAGATAATCAAGACCTTCAGTTTGGTTAAAACCTTTAGCTACAAGGTGTGCTCTGTAGCGCTCAATAGTACCATTGGCATGAAATTTAAATTTAAAAACCCACTTGCAACCAATCACTTTCTTATTGGCAGGTAAAGTAGTTAACTTCCAAGTGTTATTGTTTAAAAGTGATTGGAGTTTAGAGTCGATAACAAGTCTCCAATTGGAGTCTTTAATGGCCTCTGAATAGGAAGAAGGTTCCTTTAAAGTAGAAACATTAATAGTAAAAAATTTATGAGCAGAAGATAAATTGTCATAAGAAATAAAAGTGGATAATGGATACAGAGCACCTTTAAATTGATTAGGAACTAAAATGTTGGTGTTTATACTACCTTGCAAGAGAGAACAATGGAATTCAGTAAGATATGAAGGAGGTTTAATGGTTCTACCACTGCGTCTGGGAATGAATATGGGCAATTGATTAGTAGGAGAGGCATAATTAGCAGTGGACGAAGCAGAGGCAGGAACTGTATTGAAAGGAATGTCTTTTGTAGGTGGAAGTGTTGTTGTTTCAGTAGATTCAATAGGAGAGGAATAATTATCTGAAGTAGAACCTGCAACGTCTTGCAAAATAACAAGAGAAACAAGGGAGTGGGAAAGGGAAGGGAAACTAGTACAAAAAAATCATAAATGACAAAATCAGTAGCATAATTGTTAGATTGTGGTTGTTTATGTTGATCACTATCAATAGAATAAGGAAAAATGGACTCAAATAAAATAGTGTCCCTTGGTAAAAAAAATTCCTTATTATTCAAATCAAATAGGACATGACCTCTGGTACCAGGTTTCTGTCCTAAATAAATGCATTTGCGGGATCTAGAGTCAAACTTTTTTTCTTTGAGAATGGATAGTGGTAGTAAAACATAAACAACCATATATTTTTAAAGAAGAATTATCAGGAGAATTATGAAAAAGTATATGATAAGGGGATTTAAACTAAAGTAACTTGGAGGGTAGTCTGTTGATAAGAAAAACAACATGGAAGATCCAAGTTAATTTGTGTATGAATAAGGGAAACAAAAGATTTAATAAGAGCAGTTTTTTCAGATTTAAGTCTCATAAGGAAGATCCATTAAAATCTACTCTTGTCATCAACAACCGTTAGAAAATATCTAAAACCAAACTGAAAATGGTCCCCAAATATCCGTGTGGACTAAATCAAAATATGCAGCAGAAACAAATAAACTATGTGGAAAAGGCAATCGCTTTTGTTTAGAAAATAAGCATATATCACAAGGAATAACACTTTTATTAACAGTAACAAAGAAAAAATCTTTATTAAGATGTTGCAAAGTATTAAAAGATGGATGCCCAAAGTGAAAATGCCAAAAATTACAATTAGAACCTAAAACATGGTGTAAACTAGTTTACAAAACAGAACTGATAATACACATATGAATCTGAACAGGAGTATGAAAAGGGGGGAAAATCAAGCAAGTATAAGTCATGATGAATACTAGTTGTACCAATCATCTTCAAGGAGATGTTGTCATATATCAAACAATTAGTAGCATGAAATACAAGATGACAATTAAGAGAGTTGGTTAATCGGGGAATTGAAATGAGATTAGTAGAAAATTGAGGTAGATAAAGAACATCATTTAAGTAAAAATCATTGTTAAACAAAATAGTCCCAGCAAATTGAGCAATAATCAAAGAACCATTAGGTAATTTAATGGAAACAGGATGGATTATTTTAATAGATTGAAACATCTTGGCAGAAAAGTAAACACGATTAGTTGTGCCTATGTCCATAATCCAAGAATGATTAGAAACTAAATTATAAATTTGATGGGAAAAAGAATTACCCAAATTGATAGAAGGTGAGTTTTGAAGTTGATTTACAGTGCTAGTAGATGAGGATGTGGAGGCCTGAAGTAAAGCAAGCAATGCCTTTTGCTGATCCAAAGTGAAAACTTCAGTAGCATTGTCCAAAGTTGAAGAATCAGAAGTTGTGGAAGTGTGAGCATCCTTAATATTAGGGCTGGTAGATGAGCAATTATTGGAAGAACCTGAATTAGATCGTGGATAGTTCGGAGGGTACCCATGTTTTTTAAAGCAAACATCTACCGTATGACCCAATTTATTATAGTGAGTGCAAATTTTGTAGTCCCGACCACGACCACCAGAACCACGACCACTACCCAAAGATGAACCACGGCCAAATCCACGACTATAGTTAGAAACAGCAGCGACAACTTTAAGTTCATTCGTATGACTAAAGAATTGTCGTTCCTGTTGTAAAACCATCGAAAAAAACCTTGCTAATTGTAGGGAGAGGCTCCATTAACATGATCTGAGATCAAACTGGGGAATATTGTTCATTCAAGCCCTTAATGAAGTGAATGACATAGTCATTCTCTCTGTATTCCCTAATTTTTGGTAAGAGATTGCAAGAACAAGTAGGTGTACAAGAACAAGAAGGTAAGGGGCAAAAATTCTCCAATTCTTGCCAGAGTTTCTTTAAATTGGTAAAATAGATCGTAATAGAAGAATCACCTTGTCTAACACCATATATTTCTTCTTGTAAGTCTGAAATCCGAAATACATCTCCTTGATGATAGCGATCATTCAATTCGTGCCAAGTCTTTGCAGCCGAATCCATCCACATAATGCTTTGAGCGATATCCAGTTCGAGTGAGTTTGTAATCCAAGATATAACCATTGTGTTACATCGATCTCATACCATCCAAAGTCAGTCTATATATTAAGGGCGAGAAATAGTTCCAAGAACAAAACCAGATTTGTCTTCGAATGAAGGGAAACTAGCATCGCACGAGACCATGAGTGAAAGATGGTGTTGTTGAGAGGTGGAGACTCAAGTGCAAGGCCAGGATTATCATTGGGATGCATAAATAAGAGATCAAGCATGTCATTTTGATAACTTCGATTGGAATTTGGGGATTTCTTGATATGTTGTTGGATGTTGGAACAATCATCAAACGATGAAGAAGAAGAGGTATCATGATCAGAATCCATCCCGAATTTCAAAAAAAAAAAAAGCAGAGAGAAATCGCGGAGGAGGAGAAGAAAAAACTCAAGATGAAGAGGATGAATGAGAAATTACTAGGTTTAGAGTGATTGATATCATGTTAGTAAATTTCATATTCAATGGAGGGCATATATGAAAATACCTCTTAAGTAGCAATGTCAATTATAAGGAAGGAGGGTTTGAATTATAATTACCCCTTTTAAAAAATTCATGTTTTACAACGAAAAATTTAACTCAACAAAATTGATCTTGGTTAGTCGAAAACAGCAATATCAATTTTATCAATATAAAATCTGATTATCAAGCAGAAAGTAAACAAAGATAGAGATAGAGAGATTACGCAAGCATATATATCCTGGTTCACCCAAACACGGGTTACGTCCAGTCCTCACAAGTGTGAGATTTTCTACTATTTGCTCAAAGGCAAGATTGTTCTTGGTTATCACACTATTTTCCACAGATCAATCTTTACACAGTTTCTACCCTTCTACCTAGAATGGATTTCCTCGGTTCATCCTTACTATTTTTGAAAGGATTTAGTAAGTTACCTTTTAAAACATGAAAGGGATTTTTACAAATCACTCAAGATTATGTTAACATAATAACCTTGAGTTACAAAGTGGTGAATTTGAGAATGTTTAGAATCTGGGTATTTACTCAACTCTTGTTTGAGAAATAGATTCTGTAAATAGAACTCAATTTTTACTGATTCTAACACAACACAAAGACTAAAAACAACAAGCTTTAAGAATGATATCGAGACACTTGAGTATGATTGATATGGTAGAAGCTTTGCTTCGCACTTTGAGATTTGTCTTGTTCTTCATCTTGAAGCTGCAGTTATAGACTTCAAGAGAGCTTGGGACAACTCATATATCTGTTGAAATAGGGCCAGCTGTCATGAAATAGTGGTTGGATAAAGTCTGCCAAAAAGCAAGAGTGATCAAAACTGCATCTAAGAACGCAAGCATATATATCCTGGTTCACCCAAACACGGGTTACGTCCAATCCTCACAAGTGTGAGATTTTCTACTATTTGCTCAAAGGCAAGATTGTTCTTGGTAATCACACTATTTTCCACAGATCAATCTTTACACAGTTTCTACCCTTCTACCTAGAAAGGATTTCCTCGGTTCTTCCTTACTATTTTTGAAAGGATTTAGTAAGTTACCTTTCAAAACATGAAAGGGATTTTTACAAATCACTCAAGATTATGTTAACAAAATAACCTTGAGTTACAAAGTGGTGAATTTGAGAATGTTTAGAATCTGGGTATTTACTCAACTCTTGTTTGAGAAATAGATTCTGTAAATAGAACTTAGTTTTTACTGATTCTAACACAACACAAATACTAAAAATAACAAGCTTTAAGAATGATATCGAGACACTTGAGTATGATTGATATGGTTGAAGCTTTGCTTCACACTTTGAGATTTGTCTTGTTCATCATCTTGAAGCTGCAGTTATAGACTTCAAGAGAGCTTGGGACAACTCATATATCTGTTGAAATAGGGCCAACTATCATGAAATAGTGGTTGGATAAAGTCTGCCAAAAAGCAAGATTGATCAAAACTGCATCTAAGAATGTTCTTGAGATCCAAGATTGTTCTTCGAGTTTGTTTGTGATGAATTGACTTGTACTTATGATTGTGTCATTTGTCTGAGATGAGTGCTTGCTTTTCAGTCACGTTTGTAGGTCTAGATTGAAAGTACAATCAGTAGTGTACTTTTACAGCTTGCAATTTTGTACTTGCAATTGCCTCACTTGAAGAATGATTTCTTTTTAAGCTTTTTATGAAACATCTCTTTGATCCTTCGAATTCTGGAATGATTATGACTTAGATTGATTCTTGCTAATTCTTTGATGAAGGTATGAGATGAATAAAACTTCCAGGATCCAATCTCTAACAAAGATGAAGATCGTTCATATTTTTCTTGTTTTTGGCAAAAATGAAGATCGTTCTTCGTTTTCCAAGACTGCTTCAAGATCAATCTTCATTTTGTAAAACTACTTCAAGATCAATCTTGTTTTCCAGAACTACTTCAAGATCAATCTTCGTTTTCCTGCTTTTGGTTTCTTTGATTTTAATGAGATCTGATTTGTGATGTTTGATACCTATCTTGTTTTAACAAACTCAAATGCACATGTTAAATACCAAAACATTTAGAATCATAATTAATAATTTTTAATTAACCTTTTGTCTAATTATCATCAAAACATTTAAATTGAGATTTTGTCTTAACAATCTCCCCCTTTTTTATGATGACAAAACATATTAGTTTTGATTTTAAATTTTGATTCTAATAATAATTGAGAGAGCTTTTTAATTAAAAAAAAACTCCCCCTCAATATGTGCGTAACATTTGAACCAAATAATGATGTTTCATTCATGTCACAAAAAGGTCTTTCAATCATTACATTTTGGTTTAAAAACAAAAAAAAAATACAAGTAATCATAGGCAAATAACTACATATTAGATTTTAAAATCTTAGTTATTTCTCCCCCTTTGTCACAGCAAAAAGGAACAGGAGAATAAAACTAAAGCAATGATTTAAAATGACAGAGACGGGGAAGACCCTTCAGAGGATGGAGACAAAGAAGGTTGAGGCATGTTTGGAAATGTTGGAGGAGAATTCGGCAAAGGTGGTTGAAGACCAAGCTTTGGGGCAAGTTGATGTGCCACCCAGTCGCGCAGAATTGCCTGCTCTTTATCTTGATGAGCTTGGCGCGCAAGTATGGTTTGTAGAGCCGCAAAAATTCTGGGAATATTCTTGTAAGCCCGTGATTATTCCTTTTTCAATTTCATTCTTTTTGAGGGACGTTGTTGAGTATCCATGGGAGTGTTATTGGACGAAGTAGCAGATGTACAAAAAGTAGATAAAGTAGCAAAAATGATGTTGATTGGAGGAATGGAGTTGGAAGCGGAGTGATGGGGTTGGGGAACATATGGGCTAATTGTATCCAAATCAGGAAAAACCAAGTATTGACTTATTCCAAAGAGGGATGAAGATGCAGTTTTCTGAGGCGAGATAAACACTGGAAACATTCTTGAAGTGTTTTGGACAGGAAGTGTGGGACATAAATGTTCTTGAGATGAGAGATTTGTGAATGGTGGAATCGTGGAAGTGGTAGGATTCAAGTGTGGGGAAATAGTAGGAAACGAGGAACGTTCTTCAGTATATTGTTGAGGGGAAAAACGTTCTTGAAATTTATTCGTGGTGTGTGCAATAGAGATTTGGGTAGTCCTTTTTCTTTTGCTTGAGGATGGATTGAAAGCATGTTATGGTGAGGGTGGGATGGAGGGAAGTTGTTTCATATGTGAGAGATTCTTAGAGGAGAATTTGGAAATTTTGATAATTGATGATTCAGTTGAAAGTGGAATCTCAAAATTCCTGAAAATTTTGGAGAATACCATGCCATAAGGGACATTATTGCGCTTATAATCCATTTTGATTGCAGCAATCATATGTTGGATTATCAAATATGGCAGATTTAACTTCTTGCAATGAAGAAGATGATAAATGACAAGAGCGTCATTATGAAAGACAAATTCATGACTGCCACAGTGAGGGAAAATGTTGTGTTGGCTTATGTTGTTAAAATTTTTTTGGCAAGGGTTTCAGATCAACATAAAGACATTTTATGGATCCATCAACAAATAGCTCTTGAAACACTTCATCTTTTGAAATGTTTAAGGATGTGTACCAATCTTTGCCATAGATTGTTAAACCTTCATATAGTATTTTCAAAATATCAGCCAGGATCAGAGGATCAAGTCGAATTTCAATACCTTTCATGGTTGAAACTATGAGATACTTGTCTTCAAAAGCTTCAACTTTGCAGTAAAAGGCACAATGACTTGTGGGTAATGACAATCAGATATTTTCAGAAAATCCGTCCAGCCAAGGGCATCAATATGATGCTGGATGGAGATCCCTTCGATTTGATGTTTTTCAAAATCAAAAACTCTCCCAATACCAATAGTGTGTTGAGCCCATTTTTCAAAAAATACTTGTTGGATTTTGGAAGAAATCAGAGGTGGAATGAGGATTTTTGAGGAAGAGGGTTTGGGGAAGGATTTAGAGTTTGTTGTTGTGGGAGCTTTTTGGTTTTCTGGGTTTGAGTTTTAAGACGAGAACGTTTTTTGGTTGGTTTTTTGGTGGAAGAACGTTCTTTAGGCGAAAGTTGAGACGAAGAACGTTCTTGTAGATTTGAAGATCGTTCTTGAGGTTGGAGTGGAGGTGAAGATCATTCTTGAGGTTGGTGCGGAGGTGAAGATCATTCTTGAGGTTGATGTGGAGGTGAAGATCGTTCTTGAGGTTGGTGTGGAGGTGAAGATCGTTCTTGAAGTGTGTTTTTCTGAGATTTTTTAGGGAAGAAGATTTGGGGGATAGTGATATAGTGTTTAGGATTTCTGGGGATTTTGAAATTTGTGGGGACTTTGGTTTTGTTGGTTGGGGTGCATGAGTTGCTTGTGAGTTGGGATTATGTTGAGGTGATGAAGGTTCAAATTCATCATCAAAAAACGTGTAAATGATGGTGTCAACCTTTTTGTTTTTAGAAGTTCCAATTTTTGCTTGAATGCGCATTGATCTTCGTTGAGAAGATGAGGTGCTGGAACTAGGGTTCATAGTGTTTCGAAGATGGGGAGGGCATTGACTAAAAGAAGGGGTGGGACATTGATATAAAGGAGGAAGCTTAGTTGACAGAGGTTGGGGACATGGTTATGGGGAAGAAGATAGGTAATCCAAAAATGTTTTTTTAGAGGATGAATGGGGAGGTGTTGGTTTGGGTGGAGGAGATGGTGAACGGACTGGAGGTTAAGAGGATGATGATGGTAGTGGTGATATGGAATTTTTGTGTGCTCTGGTTTTGGTACGAGCCATGTTTGAAAAATAAAGGAGCTTGATGAAGAGGAAGATAGAAGATGAGTTCTGAGAGATGAGTTTTGATTTGGTTGCAATTGATTAAGAAGTGGATGGAGTGCCACGTGTGCAATTGATTTGATAGGGCAGTTGAGCATTGGGAAGGAGGAAAGAGAAAGCATGTAGTTGGGAAAATCATGAGTAGCCGTTACTTTTTTAAAAGTAGCAGGTTTTTCAGAAAAAGAGTAATTTTAACAGTTAGCGATGATGAAGAACGAAGATCGATCTTGAGTGGTTTAGCAAAAACGAAGATCATTCTTCGTTATGACCAAAATGTTCTGGTTTGAGTGTTAACGATCCTGACCAGGATTTTTAACGATTTTTAATCGTTCTTTGATGGAATTGAAGGTTTCTTCAACAAGGGGCTTTGTAAAAATGTCAGCTAACTGATTATTTGTGTTAACAAAGATTAATTCAATTTCCGTTTTACTCACATGACCCCTAATAAAATGGTGTTTTATCTCAATATGTTTTGACCTTGAATATTGAATAGGATTCTTAGATAAATTAATAGCACTATTATTATCACAATATATTCGGATATGGGAGTACCTAACAGAATAATCTTCAAGTTAATTCTTGATCCATAAGACTTGAGAGCAACAATTCGCGGCTGAGACATATTCAACTTCAGTGGTTGATAGGGCAATTGTATTTTACTTGCTACATGACCAGCTTATTAAGGCTTCCCCTAGGAATTAACATGTACCACTTGTGCTCTTTCTTTCCATCTTATCACCAGCATAGTCAGCATCGCAATAAGCTACAAAATCAAAATGAGAACCTTTGTTATACAAAAGGCCAAGATCAGTAGTACCTACGAGATAACGAAAAATTCTTTTGATTACTGTTAAATGAGACTCTTTTGGTGAAGATTGAAATCTAGCACATAAACCTACTGCAAAAATAATGTCAGGCCTACTTACAGTTAACTAAACTAATGATCCTATCATACCTCTATATTCTTTTTCAGAGATTGATTGTCCATTTTCATCTTTATCTAATGAGGATGATGGATGCATGGGAGTAGACATAATCTTGGCTTCACTCATTTTGTATTTCTTTAAAAGATCCTTATATATTTTTCTTGACAAATCAAAATCCCATTGTTATGTTGTTTGATTTGTATGCCAAGAAAATATCTCAATTCTCCCATCATACTCATTTCAAATTCACTTTGCATGAGTTTTGAAAAATTCTCACACATTTTTTCATTTGTTGATCCAAAAATAATATCATCAACATACACTTGAACAATGAGTAAATCATTTTTACTTGTTTTCTTAAAAAGTGTTGAGTCACTGTTTCCACGGGAAAAATTATTTTTGATCAGAAATGAACTCAATCTTTCATACCAAGCTCTAGGAGGCTGTTTTAAACCATATAAGGCTTTTGTAAATTTAAAAACATGATCTAGTTTCTTTTGATCATCAAAGCCTGGAGGTTAACGAATATAAACGTGTTCATTTAAAAAGCCATTTAAAAACGCACTTTTAACATCCATTTGAAAAAGTTTGATGTTTTTATATGATGCATATGCAAGAAGAATTCTTATGGCTTCTAACCTTGCAACTGGAGCAAAGGTTTCGTCATAGTTTATTCCTTCTTGTTGATTATAACCTTGACCAACTAACCTTGCTTTGTTTCTTACAACTTTTCCTTCTTTGTCTAGCTTATTTCTAAAAACCCATCGTGTTCCAATAATTGTTTGATCTTGTGGATCTGGAAAAAGAGTCCAGACTTCATTTTTCTCAAATTGAAGAAGTTCTTCTTTCGTTGCATCAATCCAAGATTGATCAATTATTTCTTCTTAGATAGATTTTGGCTCTACTTGAGATATCATTGCCATGTTGTTTGCATCAGCTTAAAATGACATTCTAGTTCTAATACCATCAGTTGTATCTCATGATTGATTTGGAGGATGATCACCTATTAATTTCCAGCTTATAGGAGGATTTTGAAAAGGAGATTGTTTATCAATCTTGCTTTCTTGAACTTCTTCCTCATCATCTTTCTTTTTTAATTCAAGATCATCAAACTCATCAAATAAAATGTGCATACTAATTTCAACAGTTTTATTTCTTAAATTAAACACACGATATCCCTTAGATTATGTTGAATATCCTAGAAATATAGCTTTGTGCGATTTCACATCAAATTTTCCCAAGTTATCTTTGTTGTTTAAAATGTAGCAATAACAACCAAGATGTGAAAGTATGAAATATTTGGTTTTCTATTTTTCCAGATTTTGTAGGGTGTTTTGTTTATCATTTTTATGATTGAAACGCGATTCAAAGTATAGCAAGAAGTATTTATAGCTTCTGCACAGAAATACTTCTCCACATTTGACTCTTCCAAGATCGTTCTTGCTATCTCTTGCAAGGTTCTATTTTTTCTTTCAACAACTCCATTTTGTTGGGGAGTTCTTGCACAAGATAGATTATGAGAGACGCCAAGTTCATCAAAAAATGTTTTGAAGGATGCATTAATGAATTCACCACCATGATCACTTCTTACAGTGATAATTTTGGATTCTTATTCATTTTGAACCTTTTTACAAAAAAATTTGAAAGCATCAAATGCATCATCCTTTTGTTTCAAAAATAGCACTCATGTGTATCTAGAAAAAATCATCAACAATACCAAATCCATATTTCATACCTTCTAAACTGATGGTTTTGAGGGGACCAAAAAGATCAATGTGAAGTAGTTCAAGAGGTTTTTTGGTTGATATATAACCTTTTGAATGAAAGCTACTTTTAATTTGTTTTCCTTTTGCCCAAGTTTATATTATTTTTAAAATATATAAAAAACTCGTCATTCGAAATGTTATTATAGATTTGTTTAAAAAAATAAAAGTTATGTTGTTTACATAATATATGATAAATAAAAATTTGAAACACATGTAAAATTTATTGATTTTAATATAACTATAATTTTAAAAAACATTATTAAAATTGATGATATTAAAATTTGTTGTTAGTTATTAAAAAAAGTTGTAGTTGAATTCATACAAAAAATTTATATACTTTAATAGTCTCTATTTTTGTTTATATATAAGGAGTTATTTTATGAAAAATTTCATTAAACATCATTTAAAATTTTATTTTGGTTTATATAATTATAGTCTTGATAATAATTTATTATATTGTTTGTAAATGCTCCTCTAATTGACATATAAAGTATGTCAAAATTTATATATAATGCTTTTGATATTAGATTATTATATATAATATATTTAATTTAAAGTATTGATATTAGTTTAAATATTATATTTTAAAATTAATTTTAATTAAAGTATAATATTATATTTTAAATTTAAATTTTAAATTTATATTGATATTAATTTAGGATATATAATATCATTTTTTAATATTAATTTCGAATTTAATAAAATTATTTTTTTTTAATAAAGTGAATTTTGTGGCAGCCTGATCCCCACAAAAACATAATTTTAAATATTAGTTTTAATCTTTGTGGCGGCCTAAGCGTTCACAAAAGGAGGCATTTATGGCCTAAGCCCTCACAAAAGGAGGACTTTGTGGTGGCCTTTGCCTTCACAAATTGCAACAAAAATTTCAAATTTTGTAGCCATTTTGGCCGCCACAAAGGTTTGTGACCAACTTATTTGTGGCTGCCTAAGGGCGCCACAAATATCTCCTTTGTGGTTGTCTCCCCTCCTTTGTGAGGGCTTTTGGCCCTCACAAAATCAATGAATTGTTGTGTGTATATAGAAAATGTCTCATTTGTGGTTGTTTCCCCTCATTTGTTAAGGTTTTTGACCCTCACAAAATCAATGAATTCTTATTGTGTGTACATAGAAATTGTTTCAAAAAACATATACCACAAAATATATTTAAATTGGTCTATTGTTGTATTATTGTTTATTATACACAATTTTATAAACTATTTTAGTAACTTGAGTTAGTTTAGAAAATTATGTAAACAGTGAGGCTGATGTGTGCCTAGGTAAAAAAACTTCATTTAGTCGTTTGCTCCTATTAGAAATAAGTGATTTAATATTATTTTTTGGCCTCCTTTTAAGTTTTTTTTAATTAAATAAGTATTTTTCACAAATATATTTAGTTCTTTTTTTTTTGGTGCGGAATTTAATTTCTCATCTCGATGCGACGTTTGATTTCTCATCTCGGTGTAGTATTTAATTTCCCATTTTGTTGCAATGGTTGTTTGATTAATATTGATAGATTAACTTCGATCAAATTCAAATTAAGATTCGATCAATGACTTTGACATTTTTAACATTACTGCTCCGTAAAATTACATCTCAAAATTAAAGTTATATTAAATTACATTGTTTAGGTTAATATTGACGCATCTTGTTAATATTAAAAATAATTATAGATTTATGTCAAATTTTGTAGATTTTTTTTAGACTAAAAATTGTATTTATTTATTTAAAATTATAAAAATTACATTGATCGAAAACAATACAATTCAAAGTAGTTAAAATCGAAAATGATGAATTTGCAAACAAACTGACAACACCTAAATTAATAGCATAAAATGAAAAAATATCTACAATCATCACAAAACCTACAAATATGACAAAATTGAAGTGTGTGAAATACTCATGTCTTTATAATGGTACTATTTAAGACCTTAAAATCATCGATTGAATTTACACTAAATCAAAACTAATTTGTCAATATGAATTCACCCAAACACCACAACAAAATGAAAAATCAACACACCACACTAAAATAAGAAATAAAAAATGTTGTATACGAAATTACAAAAAATAAAACTAAATATATGTGAAAATCACTTATTTAAATAATGGAGAGTGAAGAAACAATTCAAATGAATAATTTTAAACAAAAAATTAATCTTAAATCACCTCTCTTAGATAAAAAAAAATATATTTGATCTATATAATAATAACTTTCGAATTTAAATCTAATAATTAATCATAAAAGATATTTATTTAATAAAATATTAATGAATGTGAGTAACTCTTAATGCAACTTTTTAGCTCTATATCTAGTGAGAATTGTGTATTTATATGAGAGCGTCTCATACAAGCCATTCAAATAAATTATACTATTGAGATTAAAAGAATTTTAAAGTGACTTTCATGTTAATTTGTTTCAAAGTATTAGATGTCTTTTCATTTTCTTCTTCAAACAAAGACTCCCGACATCTTAGAATGTGAACCTCCAATACCAACTCACTCTTTTTATCATTAGTAAGATGCTTCTTGCAAATATAAGTCGTCTGTATCAAATAGGTGCAAACTTTTATATATTATATTCCACTAAATTTGCAATCAACCATTTTAAGTGGACATCAATTTCATTTGAATATCAATATATACAACATTTTATTATAATTAAGAATTATCTTTTGAAAAACCAATGTTCTTTCCCTTTCGTTATTGGTCTTATTCGGTTGTAATCTAAATTTGAACAAGCACGTCAATTTAATTCCAAAATTGCAAAAAAAGAACTTGAAAAGCACATCAATGTTCTTTCCCAATGTATGTGTAGACTTGATCAATGTTTACATATAAGAGAATGTCTAAAAAAATAAAAATAGAAAAATAAGAAAACTATGTCAATGATAATCAACAATTTTTCTAACTAATCAACTAATAAAACTGAAAGTCCATTAAAGTTTAACTAAATAATTGTAGTAGTGTTCAATAATAGTTTTAGTATACAAATGTTTAATTCATATCACTATTTATGAGAATGTGTAACTTTATTTTATTTGTATACCCAAAAATTATACTAATTAATATCTCCATTTTTTTTAAAATTGAGAAGATACTAATATATGACAAAGGAGTCAAATCCTCTATTTAAGTTAACCAAACATCACATTATTACATGTTAATTTGAAAAAAATAGAAAAGAAGAAAAATAAAGAGGATCATTACTCGTGACAAACATATTTTATGTATTTTATTTTATTTCAACAACTTAAAATTATTTAAATAATCTATAAAAAAAATGGTTTAATTACATTTTTGGTCCCCTATTTTAGTTGAATCGCAAAAGTAGTTCTCCTATTTTGTTTCTCTCCAATTTTAGTCCTCCAAATAGAATTTTGGTCCAAAATCTCATGAATTTTTTTATGCATTTATTTAAGTCACATTCTGTCTCAAAATCTCATTTTTAACAATTGTACCTGAAATATATGATCATAAATGCTGTAATACGACTTTAAAAAAAATGAAATTTCATCAAATTTTGAACTAAAATTCTGTTTGGAGACCAAAACTGGAGAGAAACAAAATAGGAGAACTACTTTCACGATTCAACTAAAATAGGAGAAACAAAACTGCAATTAAGGCAAAATAAATTAAATATCTACAGTTCTAAACAAGAGACAAGTAAAAAAAAAATGGGAATCAAAATAAATAATAAACAACGACTCAAATAAATTAGAGTTATTCATATTTGTTGAACTACTTTCTATGTTCCAATTTTCAATCATATATTTTTCTTTCAAGTAAAATGCACCTCCTTTTTCCTGTCTAAGTCATACCCTTATCTAATATATATACATAGTGTAGGTGTAGTATTTTTCTTCCAATTTTACCCCTCATTTAAATTACTTTGTCTACAATTTTATCTTTCTCTATTTAATTAAATGATTCAGTTTTTAAAATATCTATAATAATATATAAAATGATACCAAGTTTAGTAATAAAGAAGAAACATCCTTTGTACCCAAAAAAAAGATGAAAAAACATCCTTGAGACTTGAGTATAAATTATCCTAGGAATGCTATCTGTACTAATATTGCCAACAGAAAGAGAAAATTTGCACAACACTAGGGGATCACTGAATTTACAACAAGATCACATTCACTAAGTGTGTGTGATGTTTGTGAGATAAAGAGAGCACAAAGACTCTATTTTTAGCATAGAATGGGATTTATGCCATGTCTTACAACCTGGCTTCTACAATCCCATATGTAAAGATATACTAGCCATCCATGGAACAATAGTGCCTGCACAATAAATCCATGTCGAGAGAACATAGTCAGAGATAAGCATACGGCTACATATATCAAATAAAAAAATTGATAATAAAAAAATTATCAAATAATTCTAAATCTTCTATCATATTTTTTGCATTAATTTATTTCACTATGGATGACCACTTTCTTGCAAGTTGGTTATAAACACAAATAACTACTGTCTTATGTAAGATTATAAAAAATAAATAATCATACATACATGATCACATTCAGTTGTCAAATTACAGAATATCAAACATTTTTTCTTATAAAAACATGGTCTGCATACACCAAGTTGATAAAACTAATCACTTTACACCACATTACCATAGCATAGTTATACCGATTATCTGAATAGCATAGTTTTAAGGTAGCAGCTAGCAATATGAGAGGATAATGAAATGGCAGAAACAGCCGTATTGTTTGCTCTGGGGGAAGTGTTCTAATTCCTAAAAGAAGAAACAAATCTGCTGAGTGGTGTACACAAGGATTTTTTAGACATCAAAGATGAACTAGAAATCATTCAAGTCTTCCTCAAAGATGCGGACAGAAGGGCTGCAGATGAAGCAGACAAAAATGATGGAATAAGAACTTGGGTGAAGCATATGAGAGTAGCATCATTTCGCATTGAAGATGTCATTGATGAATACCTTTTGCTGATGCATGGAGTCAATCCTCCTGGATGTGGAGCTTTAGTCTACAAGTTTGCAAGCTCAATCAAAACTTTGATTCCCCGTCATCGGATAGCATCTGAGATAAAGGACATTAAGTTGTCAATCCGTGGAATCAGAAAAAGAAGTGAGAGGTATAACTTTCAAATTTCCCTTGAACCAGGACCATCAAGCAGCAACAGCACCAGAGAAACAGAAAATGGAAGATGGTGCGATCGTTGAATGTCTTCCCTTTTCATTGAAGAAACAAAAATAGTAGGATTTGAAGGCCCAAGAGAAGAACTGTTGGGTTGGTTATTGGAGGGTGCAGCTGAGCGCACAGTGATTTCAGTGGTAGGAATGGGGGGTCTAGGAAAAACCACTCTTGCGAAGCTAGTTTTCGACAGTCCAAAGGTAACAGCACACTTTGATTGTTGTGCTTGCATAACAGTTTCTCAATCATACACGGTGAGGGGGTTACTGATAAACATGATGGAGCAATTTTGTCGGGAAATTGAAGATCCTCTTCTGCAGATGTTACAAACATTGGATGACAAGTCACTAATTACAGAAGTGAGGAAATACCTGCAACATAAGAGGTATTTGATATTCTTTGATGATGTATGGAAAGAAGATTTTTCCGACCAGGTTGAACTTGCCATGCCTAATAACGACGAAGGTAGTAGGATCATAATCACCACTAGAATGATGCATGTTGCAGAATTTTTCAAGAAATCCTTTCTAGTTCATGTTCACAACCTGCAACTTTTGAGTCCAAACAAAGTATGGAAACTCTTCTGCAAGAAAGCATTCAGATTTGAGCTTGATGGACATTGTCCACCAGAGCTTGAGGCTGTGTCAACAGAATTTGTTCAAAAATGTAAGCAGTTACCTTTGGCAATTGTAGCCATTGGTGGTCTGCTTTCAACAAAATCTAAAACATTGTTTGAATGGCAAAAGGTGAATCAAAATATGAGCCTGGAGTTGGGACGTAATGCTCATTTAAAAAGTATAACAAAGATTTTATCTCTTAGTTATGATGACCTGCCGTACTACTTGAAGCCGTGCATTTTATATTTTGGCAGATATCCAGAGGACTACTCTATTAATCGTAAGAGATTAACTCGACAATGGATAGCTGAAGGGTTTGTTAAATCTGATGGGAGAAGAACTTTGGAGCAAATTGCAGAGGAGTACTTGTCTGAATTGATTTACAGAAGTCTAGTCCAGGTCTCAAAGCTTGGTTTTGAGGGGAGAGTAAAAACATGTCATGTCCATGATTTATTGCGGGTAGTAATCATTAGAAAAATGAAGCATTTAAGTTTCGGTCATTTTGTGCATGAAGATGATGAATCAGTTGTCACTGGAATAACTAGACGTCTATCTACGGCCACTAGTTCCAACAATGTGTTGAAGAGCAAGAACAATTCATATTCTCGTGCTATTCATGTTTTTGAAAAAGGTGGATTGTCAGATTCTTTCATGGCTAAATTGTGTGCAAAGTCTAGGATTTTGAAGGTACTTGAGATGCAAGGTACATCGTTGAATCATATTCCTAATAATTTGGGGAATCTTCATCACTTAAGGTACATAAACCTAAGCAATACAAAAGTAACGGCTCTTCCTAAATCTGTAGGTGCTACAGAACTTAGAGACATTGGATTTAAGAGAAACACTTGTGCATGAGATACCGAGAGAAATAAACAAGCTGACAAAGTTACGGAATCTTCTTGCTTTCAACCGTAACTATGAAGAAAAATATTCTATTTTGGGATTTACAACTGGTGTGCTGATGGAAAAAGGTATTAAGAACTTGACTTCCCTACAAAATATTTGTTATGTGGAGGTAGATCATGGGGGAGTAGATCTCATTGAAGAGATGAGAACACGGGAATGCCTTATGTGCTGCAGTAGTAGAGATGCAACACCTTGAATCACTTAATATCACTGCAATAGTAGAAGATGAAATTATTGATTTGAACTTCATCTCGTCTCCACCAAAACATCGGCGGCTTCATTTGAAGGCTAGATTAGAGAAATTGCCTGATTGGATTCCAAAACTTGAGTGTCTTGTTAAGATAAGGTTGGGTTTATCCAAGCTGAAACATGATCCAATGCAGTCACTTCAAAATGGAGGATTTCAAAAATTGAGAGAACTAATTCTCAGTCACTTGAATAGAGTAAATTCTATCCTTATAGAGAAAGGAGCTTTGCTCTCTCTTGAATATCTTAAAATGGAAAAGATCCCCCAACTGAAGGAGGTACCCTCTGGCATCAAACTCTTGGATAAGCTCAAAGTCATTGACTTAGTTGATATGCCAGACGAATTTGTTAAGAGCATTGATCCAGATGAAGGACACAACCACTGGATTATCAAGCATGTTCTTCTCGTGTTCATTCATCGCTGGTTTGGACCAAAATTTTATGATTATGAGATTCGCACAATTAACTCATCTTCCAATGAGACATGAACAAATTCAGAATGCTGTAGTGTCTAGCAAGCTTCAAAATAATAAGGTACATTTCCTCGGATCACACAATGGTTCTTTAATTTATCTTTACAATTCCTGACTTTTTCACTATTATTTCTCTTGTATATCTTATTATACACCTTTTCCTTTCTCTGTCTATCGTTTTCATGTTACATCACTCATCACATCTCTCACTTTCTTGTCTTCATATCTCTTTTTATTGACAGAAAGGAAGAAGGAATATAGATAAAATGTAAGAGAAAGAAGTGTGTGAAAATCAAAATTGATTTTTTTTTAGTTTCTTAACATTTCATGCTTCAATCATCTGGGAACATGAAGAATAAAGTTCATTGATAAACTTAGACCATGATATAGAGCTAGGGGATCAAAGGAGATCTTAGATAAAATCAAGGTTTTATAGAGGGGATGAACAGATCCAAATCCAATAGGCCGCCACAAACTGAATTTTTAATAAAAAGGGCATACTCTTTACTTTTTAAATTACTATACTATAAACCGGGTCCTCTACCCAAATCCAACAGCCAAAATGTGGTAGAATGGACTGAAGAACGGCAGAGGATCTAGACTGGCATAGATGAACCCATATTCTCTGCACCTATCTAACCGGTCCATCCAAACTTCGGGCATTAACAGCCAAGATTTGGCTGGACAGGCAAAGGATCTGGGCTCTCTCATCCAGGAAAATCTAATCTTCTATTACCCCTAAACAAAACCAACTCCAACAGCCATCAAACATGATACCCACTTCCATGCCCTAGATTAAAATACATGAAACAGAAACCTTTGTATATTCAAAGAAATCTCAAAGAGAATGGAAAAAGAAAACAAATACATATCACTCACTATTTTAAGGTCTAATTGTAGATAATAGAAAGAAAGATTGTTTAAAAGGAAATATGTCCCTGATACTCTTCCAGAATTTATACTACACAAAGCAGAGACTCTAAATGTTTCAACCTAAATTACACAACAAGCACATAGTAAACGCAAGAAATTGGAATATGTACATATAATTTGATTAGAGGATAAATTGACATGAATGGAACCCAAAATTCATCAATCAAGCTCACCTGTTTTTGGCCTGAGCGGGTTCATCAGGCGGTGGAAACTGGTAATGATAGAGAACATGATGTTTGTGCAATAACAATTCACGATGACATTTGGCTTTTTTGAAGGAAGAGGAGTAGAAGTAATAGGGACGGTTTAATAATTTCAAAGACATAGAAAGTTCAATAAATTTTTGTAGTAATATTTTGCATAAAAATTCAAATATTTAATTCATTTTCATAATTGCCTATTTTATCTCAAGGGTATCAAAATAACCCATGCTAATGTCTTTTCAAAAAAACTCATGCTACTGTACAAAGCATTCTCGCACTTGCATTCAATTTTACAATCATGCATCATTGAACTTGTTTAATTAACTAGGTAACTGTATATGATCTACCTGATTCGATTGTTTCCTTTGTCAAGGTGGACAGAAATTCAGATTCTACAAGTTACAGCTCAAAGATGATGTGTTTTGTTCTTCATCCTGCAACTGTCAAGGAAAATGTGGATTCAATTCTGTTAAATATTATATTAGAATGTAAATAATATATATGGGCCGTAAGTATGTAAGTATTATGGCCCGTTAGCATTACTGTAAATTAGAGTTATTTAATATTTGTGTCTATATAAAGAGATTCCGCTGTGTAGTTGAAACACACAGATTATTCCATATATCTCTCAATACTCTTTATATTCAATAAATTCACCAGTGACTTTGGCAAGCTTTCATTCAGAACCTTGTATTTACGACCTATGTACGGACTTCATTTATTTTGGACGTCATTTTCACATTCCTTTCCTATTTTTGTCATTTCTGGTGTTTAAAATTGGTGGGAGCTTTTCTTCATCCCTTGTAATAATAATCAAAACAACTTCATTTGAATGAATATTATTATTTTGCTATATCATTATCTAGCTGTAAACTTAGATGCCTAGTTGATTTGAAGTTAATCGAGAGGACGTGTATGTGTCTCAGCCAGCCGGTTTCATCCATAAATCACTTCCACAATATATATTCAAGCTGAAAAAACATTATATGGGCTAAAACACTCGCCTGCTCGGATTGCGTGGATGTTTTTATCTATTTGTTATCTCTATCTAATAAGTTTCCTTATGTACTCTACATACAGTAATTTGAAATATACAAAATCATTTTGTTTCTATACATAAGTTCATCATAATAGCCCAAAATCACCACCCACTATCACGGTCGCAACATAACCACAACCATTGCTCAATGGCTATGTAAACTGGTTCAGATAGTCTTTGTCCATGTTTGGATAAACTGCTTAAGCGCTTATCATATAAGTGCTTATGCATAATCTATTTTTATATCAAAAGATAAAATAAAGCCAAATTGTTTTCATATAAGCTATAAACTATTTTCATAAGTTATTCTAGAGAGTTTGTGGAACTAAGCAGACATTTCGTCTCTGTAGCACCGACATTTATGATAGAATGTGTGTCCCGGTATCTAACACTGAGAAATTGATTACTTTCAATCTATTCACTCTATCAAATTATTATCTGTGTCAACGTGTTAGTGTCAGTGTCGTGTTTGGTGCCCGTATGTTTCATAGCATGTCATAAACTGTTTTTAACAAATGTTTATTGTAATAGAGAAGGTAAAGGTACCCAATCCGAACAGATTGTAAATCCAAACAAAACCTCAAAGTGAATGACAAAAAATAATAAAATATAAAATTCTAACAAAAAGATATAAAAAAAATCAGTTATTGAGATTCATTCAGAAATTATACTACTCAGATCACTAGAGCAGAGATTCCAGATGTCGAGACCTAAACTATACACACATAATAGATACTAAAATTGGAGTATATCATAGATATGGAAAAAACATATTTATAATTTGATAGAAGAATAAATTGATATGAATGGAACACCAAATACATCATTTAAACTCGCTTTCTTCTGACCTGAGGTGGATCGTCGGGTGATGCAAACTGATTGCGAGAAAAACACTTCTGCCAAACCCCAAGATACTTCCCTTAACGGATCCTACGATTCTACAAAATATCCAATTAACTTCAAAATATCCAATTCTTGAATCTGAAAACTTCATTCTATTTTTCAAATCTAAAACTCTTAAAACTTCAGTTTCTCTTAAATCCAACTTAATCTCGTTTTCTTATCTCAAATCTATGTTCTTTTTGATTCATCAATTTTTGACTGTAAAGATAAATTTTTTGTTTTTATATCTTTAATTTTAATTTTATATTTATATTTTAGTGTTTATGTCGTAGTTTTAATATGTAGTTAAAAGATAATTTTGATGTTATGGTTGTGTCAAGTGGTTGTTGATATAACAATTGAGTTTATGATTTTAAGTTGTTATATGTTAAGTATTTGATAAAATATTTTTAATTTATAGTGTTTCTTCTGATGCAGTATCTCTCCTTAAAGTAATTTTTTCCTCCTCATCGGCCATAGAGGGATCAATCTCCTTAGAGGTCAAGTCTACCCACGAGATAGGTGGCTTTGGTAGCGATGAAATCTTATAACAACTCACTACCTCAGTGATAGTCGGTAGAGGATCATTCAATGAAAGTGGAAGCTCTAACTCGACCCGGGGTGGCACCAACCAAGGTACAAGCGATCCATCAACAAAACTCTGGTCCCCGACTAGTTTAGATGGTTTTGCAATATCTTCTCCTATTGGCATCGACTTTTTATCTTTCCCGCTAGTCCTCGATCCAAGTACTACACCCCCTACTCCTACGATGGGAGTCACCACACTTACGGTGGCCTCCGTTTCACCTCTAACTGAAGCATCCTTTGCATCTTCCCATGCTCCCATTCACCCCGAGCACCAATCCTAAGAGTACAAGATAGTTGATCCTCTCATGAGTGAGCTCCACGTGAAATACAGCCTCAACTCTCCTACTTGTCCTCACCATTCTCCTCGTATATGTAGCTCTGCTTGAGATGGAGTCGTATACTCAAGAAGTCGGCCAGGGAGGTCTAACGACGTTTCTGTCGTCAGAGTAACAATCTATAGAACAAACTTGGGTATCATTTAAGGGAAAAGCCCAATTTCCACAATAATGTAAAGTTTCACCAACCGAAATTAACATTAACATTTAACAATTATGTCATAAAGACAAACAATAACACTTAACAATTACAACACGATAACAAACAATAACAGAGCATATATATACAAATATCATATTATAACAAACATGACTCGTGCGTCAAGCACCATAATGCAATGTTTATATGCCAATGCACATGATTTCAAAATTTCCAAAACACTCCTTGAGAAGCGTAAATTATAAATGTACCGCCTCTCACATACCAATATTAATTACCGAGGTGGCACCTATCACAAAGATCAACATGATTTACTAGAGTATAGTCTATCACAGACCTACACAACAAGAAATCCTCGTAAGGATAAGATGGACCAATCAACTAATGGAACCACCCAATGGCCCATCGCAGTCACCACTAATATTGTGGCCCATCACGATCACCATAAACGATGAAATGCATGAGCATACTCTGCCCCTTTTCACAACAATCATTACGTAAATGCAGCTATTAAAAGACTCTCATTTTAATACTCATTAAACACTAATAATTTTTTATACTTTTTAGAGAGCATACTCAAAACACATTATCATTAATAACATTCATAACATGTAGCAACACGTATTATCATTCAAGAATGCATAATCACATATTCACACATCAACCACACATATAAGGTCCCTATGTGCAAACTAAAAAAAGGAAGGAGTCATTACCTCAATAATAGTTTTTCAACAACTATCGTTACCACAATCAAATACAACGAAAATCTCGTTCACGCCAACAACTCCAATCAAATAGTGTTTGACTTAATCAAATTAGTCACTAAGAGTTTAACTACCTTACAAACTCTTTTCTTATTCTTAATCCCCTAGTATATTTCACTAAAAGCATTTACAACGAGTAATGATTAATAATATTATTATTCACAATACACATTTTCCACATATAAAACATAATTCTAGATATCAACATCCCTCAAATTTTTCAGATAATATAACAATCATTTGAAATGTCTTAAATTATTTTTCTCAAAATTTTTCAGACAACCATTAAATTTTTCATAACTCATTTTTTTGACTCAAATAACTACAAGTTTGTTCTACTACATTTTTAAAGACTAAATATTCAAACAAAATATTTACCCCATAACAACATTGTAACACCCTAAATTTTATAATAAACTATTTTATTAATTGAATAAGATTTTAAATAATTAATTTGCGGATTAATATTATTTTAGAATATATGTTGATAAATTTTGTGACTAATTTCCGTTATATAGATGTTATCTATAATGTGCTAATTTGATATATATTATATTAAATGAGAGATATAAATAATAAATATTTTATTTTAAATATTTTTCTAAAAATAATAGTATTTTAGTGTAGTATTTTAAAAAATAAGATTTTATGTGTATCTGTGAGTTGGTAATTAATGTGATATTTTTTTGTATGTTTGATTATTGTAAAGTGTGCACATATTTATATTTTAATTATTTCTAAGTATCTCTTATTTTAATTATGTACTTTATAAATAATTATCTTTCGATTTAAATACTTGTTATGGTATTGTGATTTTATATATATATTTATTATGATTAGTAATTAATATAAAATATTGATGTTATATTTATTTATTTTATAATTTTGACTACTTTCTAATACGATAGTATTATTATAATGTGAGTATTTTGAGAAATAAGTATAATTATAGAGATTATTTTGAATGTGAGAGTTTTAGTTATTAGTAATATGTTTTTTTTATATATATATTGACTATTTTAATTACTCTAATTTATAAAATATTAGTAATGTTTGGAAAAACAAAATGGTGTTTGGAAGAATATCAAAAAGGAGATTAAATAATTATTAATTTTGTTTTAGCAAAATAAAAGTAATAATAGTAAAACAAAAACATAAATAAACGGACCAATGGGTTTGATCCATTGACAATAAAATAAAACAAACAAAAAAAAGAAGGGAATTGGATGGTCAGTTGTAAAACCAAAGAGGAAACACAATAATAATCTCGTTTGACACCGGTGATTGGTAACTATTTCAAAAAAGTTTCTCCGTTTTCGTCTAAAGTTCAGAATGTTTTTTATTCATTTAATTAGTCAATTAAACACAATTTTCCAAATTTTTAACAATCCCAATTTCTCTCTAAAATATATGACTTCTCCGTTGGTAGAATTTGTTATTTTGAACTGTTTTCTTTCACCTTAAGTCCGATTTAAGTGAAACCAATGCCAAAACGATTGTGTGAAAAGTGGCTATATTATCTACTGATTGGTTTTCTGATTCATGGTATTTTTCCTTGACCAAATTTTGAATTTAGTTTTTAGAGTATCTTCTCATAATTTATTTTGACGATTACCCATAAATTGTCGAGTTAGATGGATTAAAGGATAAAGAGTCAAAGAACAAAGATTGTTTGCTTGTGGAATCATATTCGTGTGTAAAAGCGTCGAAATAAGGTAAGGGGTGAGAGAGTGTTTGAATTCTTGAGTATAAAATATTGTGAGATGAACGGGAAAACTGTATTTTCCATTGATTCAT
This sequence comes from Cicer bijugum, assembly GCA_037974875.1. Taxonomy (NCBI): domain Eukaryota; kingdom Viridiplantae; phylum Streptophyta; class Magnoliopsida; order Fabales; family Fabaceae; genus Cicer; species Cicer bijugum. The sequence goes on along the minus strand of JBBPBT010000240.1, from coordinate 3,631,637 downwards.
CCGAACTCGCTATGTACAACAGTAGCCCTTTGAGAGATAAATTGATTAGTGTGAAATATGAGAATTGTGAGATTAAAATGTGAAGTAGAAATGTTTAGAAGGTGTTGATTTATTTAATTTTCGATACTTGTGTGGTAGTTGCTATTTGTCATTATTGTGATATTGGATGTTGAATGAAATTATGTGCATATTTTTTATTTTACGAATTTATGTGATGTGATAATAAAAGATGAATGCATGGTATAATATATGCTTACGTGATGATAATCATGATTTTTGATTGATGATAGTGATGTTATAAAATGGTGATGGGTTTATATGATGATCATGATTATATATGATTAATAATATTATAAAATTGTGATGAAAATATTGAAGTACCCCATATTTGATGAGATAGTGATGATTCCTTAAGACGATGCTCTTAATGGAGTAGTCTAAGTTAACGGCGGGAGCAAATAAATATTGAGAATTTGTAAATTAGAGATTATTTTGTCATCATATAGGTAAGGTCTAACAAGCCTAGTGATTCCGGGGAAGTACAACTGAATGAACCTGATCGTGGCAGTCTGTTTTGAGCCTTACAGCAAGATTGTTAGACCTTGGAGGTATTCGGGTGGGGAATTCCTAGGTGAGTTGGAGGTCGTACTCCAAATGTCGGGGAATACCATGCAACACACGTTTACCTCGACTGTCACGTATATGTGTCTCGGGTTGAGTTGAGGGAATCTATAAGGACAAGGTCAATTTGAATTGTCCATCCACCGGGATGGTGGCATAGTATCAAGCCTCCTAATCAAGTACTTCAGAGTTAGAATGGTACCATATTGTGAAGTAGAGTCTAAGCTCATGCATAGCATTGTATTTCCTTGTGATTGATGTGTTTCAAAAGTAATAATAATTACTCGTAGATGATTTGATGCATATTATAATGAGATGATTATTTTACTTGAGTGATTTTGATGTTATAATATATGATACTATTTACTTAAATATTTTGTTATATCGTAATGTGATTATGATACGGTCTATTACGCTTGTTTGCGTGTTATTGTTACTTATATTATACTATTAACATGATTTCAAAACTCACCTCCCTCATTGTTTGTGTTTGACTGGCTTGGCCCTGCATTTGCGAAATCGCAGTTAATACATGTTAATGAGTCTTGAAGTTCTAGTTTGAGAAGCCCGCTCTAATAGGTGATACCGATAATGAGAGTCATAAGTTGTATTTTATTTATTTAATTAAAAACAGCTCTTTTTATGAAAAACCTATTGTTTTATAAATGGAAAAGTTTAAGCTGTCCCTTTTGAATTTTGAGAAATATGATATTCTAAATTTGTTATAAAAGTTTTATTTAAAAAAAAATTCTTTATTCGCTGCGAATTAAATTTAAAAATTCTAGTAATAATTAATATATATTATTTTGGAGTTTAGGGTGTCACAAATATCACTACACCAAAAAAAAAAATCAATAAATGTATTTCTAGTTTCAAAGTTCTAACTCTTTGAAATGATTTCATTCCTTTCAAAATATATATTTTTTTACAAAGTTGGTATTTTAATTCATGAAACCTAGAATCTTTAAAACAAAATAAAAAATTCTAACTCAAGACTTTAACCTTTACTTAATAAACTTGAAACTTTAATTAAAATCATACAAACTTTTCTAAAAATTGAAAGTATGCATATAAAAACTTGAAACCACAATTCACTAATCTATTATCTATTATATATATTTAAAATAGACTCCCGAATTGCCACATCACCCTCGAATGCCACCTACACAAATATTTCCCACATCAGCCAAAAAGCTGATGTGGACCTCTCCTCTTTTCTCCCCTCTCAATCCCTAATCTCTTTCAATTCTACTCTATGTTTCCTCTTTCTTCCACAATTTCTTTACTTAATAAACTTGAAACTTTAATTAAAATCATACAAACTTTTCTAAAAATTGAAAGTATGCATATAAAAACTTGAAACCACAATTCACTAATCTATTATCTATTATATATATTTAAAATAGACTCCCGAATTGCCACATCACCCTCGAATGCCACCTACACAAATATTTCCCACATCAGCCAAAAAGCTGATGTGGACCTCTCCTCTTTTCTCCCCTCTCAATCATGCTCTCAATCCCTAATCTCTTTCAATTCTACTCTATGTTTCCTCTTTCTTCCACAATTTCTTTAATACCTCCAAAATCTATTTGATAATATTATTTTATAATAAATTTATAAATTAAAAAATTATTTTACAATTATTTATAATTTATAAATTATTTTACAGTTTGATAATAATTTATAATTTATATTATTATCAAATTATTTTATAAGTTATTTTATAATAAATTTATAAATTATTTTATAATATTATTTTATAATATTATTAGTCATTTATCAATGGTAATAATTTATATTATTAATCATTAGATTCAATAAAAAAAAACGACTAATCACTCATAAATATCGATATAAATGCTCTTTATCTAATAATATTATTTTATAATAAATTTATAAATTATAAAATTATTTTATAATTTCATAATAATTTATAATTTATATTATTATCAAATTATTTTATAAGTTATTTTATAAAAAATTTATAAATTATTTTATAATATTATTAGTCATTTACCAATATTAATAATTTATATTATTA
>JBBPBT010000240.1:3614969-3628612 GCA_037974875.1 Cicer bijugum | reverse complement strand
AATATATATATATATATATATATATATGAATATATTAAAAAATATAATGAACAAAAGTTTAATATATATGTGTTCTGATAAAATATGTTAACACTAAATTTTTATCAATTAAATTATATATTTATAAGTGAATGCTATTTTTGATTTAAATTATTTTTTAATAGAATTTATTTTTGGTACATATCATTATAACAATAACTCAATTGCACAAACAATTAGTTAAAACTTTTAAATACCTAAAATTGATTTAAAGTATATATAAATCTTTAATAAAATAAATTTCAAATTCTTGATGAAATATAGTCAATAATTTTTTTTTTACAACAACTTCTCATGCTCGCGATTAAAACATTATATTAATAAAACAAATAAAGTTAGACTACGCTACAATATAATTCAACATTAACATTTTTTTTAAATAAAAAATATTAAATAGTCAATCATATTTTTAAATTTTTACATCTTATTTTTGGGTTTGTATTTTACATTTTTATTTCATCAAATAAATTCAAGTATCATTATATGTTAAAAAGTAAATTGACAATTAAAGTACAATGAGTGAAACAATTTGAGTATGTTATTTCATTCATTTAACTCGTCAATTAAACATAATTTTTCAGATTTTTCACAACCCCAATTTCTATCTAAAATACCCGATTTCTTCGTTTGTAGAATCCGTTATTTTGCGTCGTTCTTCTTCACCGTAAGTCCAATTTGAGTGAAACCAATGCCAAAACGACCGTGTGAAAAGTGGTTATATTATCCACTGATTGGTTTTCTGATTTATGGTAATCTTCTTTGACCGGTTTTCGAATTTAGTTTTTTTAGAATATCTCCTCATAATTTATTTTTGACGTTTACCCATAAACTGTCGAGTTTGATCGATTGAAGGACAAAGAGTCAATGAATAAATGTTGTTTTCTCGTGGAATCGTATTCATGTGTGAAAGCGTCAAAATAAGGTAAGGAGTGAGAGAGCATTTGAATTCATGAGTATAATATATTGTGAGATGAACGGGAAAACCGTATTTCCCAACGATTCATCTGTGGCTTGCTACGTACGGCAGTAGCCCTTTGAGAGATAAATTAATTAATTTGAAATATGAGAATTGTGAGATTAAAATGTGAAATAGAAATTTTTATAAGGTGTTGATTGATTTAATTTTCGATACTTGTGTGGTAGTTGATATTTGTTATTATTGTGATGTTGAATGTTGAATGAAATTATGTGTACATGTTTGCTTAGATGAAATTATGTGATGTGATAATAACATATGGATGCATGGTTTGATATATGCTTACGTGATGATAATGATGATTTTTGATTGATGATAGTGATGTTATAAAATTGTGATGAGTTTATACGATAATCATGATTATTTATGATTAATGATATTATAAAATTGTGATGAAAATATTGAAGTACCCCATACTTGATGAGATAGTGATGATTCTTAAATATGGTGCTCTTAATGGAGTAGTCTAAGCTAACGGGGGGAGAAAATAAATATTGTGAATTGTGAAGTGGAGATTATTTTGTCATCATATAGGTAGGGCCTGACAAGCCTAGTGATTTTGGGGACGTACAACTGAATGAGCCTGATTGTGGCGGTCTGCTATCGAGCCTTAAGGCAAGATTGTTAGACCTTGGAGGTATTCTGGTGGGGGATTCCTAGGTGGCTTGGAGGTAGCACTCCAAATGTCGGGAGCTACCATGCAACACAAGTTTACCTCGACTGTCGCGTATATGTGTCTCGGGTTGAGTTGAGGGGATCTATGAGGACAGGGCCAATTTGAATTGTCCGTCCACCGGAATGGTGGCATAGTATCATGGCCTCCTAACCAAGTACTTCAGAGTTAGAATGGCACCACATTGTGAAGTAGAGTCTAAGCTCATGCATAGCATTGCATTTCCTTGTGATTGTTTTGTTGTGATTGATGTGTTTCATAGGTAATATTAATTAGATGATTTGATGCATATTATAATGAGATGATTATTTTACTTGAGTGACTTTGATGTTATAGTATGATATTATTTAATTAAATATTTTGATATATCATAAAGTGATTATGATACGGTTCTATTATGATTGTTTTCGTGTTCTTCTTACTCATATTATACTATTAACATGATTTCAAAACTCACCTCCTTCGTTGTTTGTATTTGACTGGTTGGGCCCTGCGTTTGGGAAATCGCAGTTATTATAGGTTAATGAGTCTTGAAGTTCAAGTTTGGGAGGAACTCTGCTCTGATAGGTGATACCGGGAATAAGGGTTTTAATTTGTATTTTACTTATTTAATTTGAATCAAATTTTTGTATGAAAACCTTAAAAGTACTTGTAAGTTTTTAGAATTAAATCAAGTAATTATACTTAAATCAAGTTCATTGAGATTAAATTGTTTTATTTGAGTAATAAAATTTGAATTGTTGCATGTGTACTTTGAGAAACGTGATATCCTAAATTAGTTACGAAAGTTTTTATTTTCTTGAAAATATAATTTTATTTATCCGCTGCAAATTTTATAGGAATATGATATGAATTATTATATATATTATTTTGGGATTTAGGGTGTCACAACTAATAATTTTATACGTTAAAAATTCAATTACTCATTAATGTCAATCTATTTATAGTTACTTTCAATTTATGTCAATCAATTTTTTTAGTAACGTTTTATAAAATGAAAATATATATTCTATTTGACAGAAAATACATAAATTTATTAAAAATAATCAAAAAATACGAATATATGAAAAATTATTAAAAAAAGTTACTTCCAATTATTAAAAACTATTATCTATTATATATGTTTTTTTTTACAAACTCTTGATGAAATATATTTAATAATTTTTTTTTACAACAACTTCTCATGCTTACCATTAAAATATCATACTAATAAAACAAATAAATTTAGACTACACTACAATATAATTCAATATTAACTTGTATTTTTGCATCCATGATCAGCTAAGTCGAAGACTTTGATTGGATTCCAAAACAAGTCACGGTAAAAGTTGAAACCAATTGATGATATATCTTTCTACTATTGTTGATGCATTTAAAAGGAACACGTTCCTAAAAAAAATCAATTCATAATTAAATAATTACATAAATTTAGAATTAAAATTTACATCTCCAACCATAGGGGGATACCATGTGGTCCTCAAAATATGGTAGCGAAGACATATTATTAGGCCCCTGCGGAACCCCCTCAAATGGTGCAGGTGGTGATAGTGGCAGCGGCGGTACATGCATCTCGTCCTGTACATCAGTGTCAACATGTTCCTGAGATCACAAACTTTCACTTGTAACTTGTTGTCGTTTAACGGTAGCTTTGACCTGACGCTCTCTATGTTCAAACCCATGTTGACTTCCTTTACCATGTCAAAATTCAATAATATCACCATCACTTTCCATCTCTGAAAGCAAAAATCAACACTGTCATATTTCAACATTTTAACTATATCAAATTTGAACAATATAAACTACTTTAAACTACAACACCAACAACATAAAATAATTGTATCTTACTACTAACTTATTTCAAATCAAAAATATTTTGTCAAACATTTGACATACAACAAATATAACAATTTATTTAACATTTTGTCATATTTCAACAACAAATTGACATAACAACAATAACAACAAAATCATTGAGGATTGCTAATATAAACTACTTTAAACTACAACAACATAATAAAACTAATTATATCTCACTACAAACTTATTATAAATTAGAAACATTTTGTCGAACACTTGACATACAACAACTATAACAACTTACAAAACATAAACTCAATTGTAACAACAATAACTAATTGACCTAACAATAATAACATCAACATTCACTCCTAGCTACCTATTGAAATTACAACAATAACTATAACTAGTTAAACACAAACAACTTACAAATCAAAAACATAAACACTAAAGTAAAAAATATAAAAACCAAAATCTTACCTTTTGAAGATTAAGAGTTGATGAATCAAAAAGTGATGTTTTAGTTTGGATTTGAGGTAAGAAAAATGAGATTGAGTTGAATTCGAGAGAAATGGAGGTTTAGAGAGTTTTTTATTTCGAAAACAAAGTGAATGAGGGAAAATGACGTTCTGGCCTATATTAAGGTACCATGCCAGAATCCGATAACTTAATTTATCGGAGGTGTAAATCTAAAAAATTATCCAACCAAATCATACAATCAGATAAGTGGTATTTTGAGTTTATTGGTGGAGTTATTAAACTATTACGGGATAAACGATTTCCATTCACATTATCACAATTTGTTGTGCATGTTGGTGCGTGGTGGGATAGTAATGATGTTGTTTTTGTTGAAATTTAATTCATAAACTATTATGCTACAAATCGAGGGGTTTGTTACAAACTAGTTAGTTAGTTATTTTTATGGATAACTTGTTTCACAAGCATTTTTTGTAGCTCATATAAAATAACAGTTTTGTAGCATGAATATATATACCAGAACTTTATCTCAACTCCTTATTCCTCTACTTTTCTGTTTTGTTGCGCCTGGACTGTGTTCATCACAATTCCTTATTCCAACATTTGGCATCTAGAGCTGGGAACAATCAAGGGAAACACGAGTGGAAAAGTGCGGGGAACAATCAAGGGAAACACTGAGTGATAAATTCTGGATAGGCAAGATGAATAGCAATGGTTTTGGATAAAATATTATGGTTCTTGATGGCAAGAACTGGGTTCGATTGAGTGCCTTAATGAAATCTTTATTTGGAGCACAAGAAGTAAGTGAAATTGTGCAAGATGGTTATGAGGATTTGGTGGGGAATCCAAGTGATGCACATAGGACTACATTCAAGGAAGCCAAGAAGAAAGACTGCAAAGCCTTGTTCTACATTCAGCAAAATGTTGACAATCAACATTTTGAGAAGATTTCTAATGCAACAAGATCCAAAGATGCATGGGACATCTTAGAAAACTATCACACTGGTGGAAGCAAATCTAAAAGTAAGTGATTACTTCTCAAAATTAACAGCCATTGTCAACCATATGAGAACTTGTGGGGAGAACATTACAAATCAGATGCTAGTAGAAAAGGTGATGAGATCTTTAAGTCTAAAGTTCGATTTCATAGTTATAGCTATTCAAGAAGCAAAGGATGTGAACACCATGAAAATTGAATAGCTGCAAAATTCACTAGAAGCACATGAGCTGCTAGTGCTTGATAGAAGTTTTGAAAGATCAATACAACAAGCATTTCAAGTTCAAACTTCCAAGAAGGAGGGAAATCAGAAAGATTTCAAGAAGAAGGGAAAAAGCAAAGCAAATTGGTCCAACAATGTAAAAAATAAGATTGAAGACAAAGCTGAATCTTCATGAAGAGGAAGTTTTGGCAGAAGTTAGAACAAGAGAAAGGATTTTGACAAAAGTAAGGTACAATGCTTCAATTGTGAGAAGCATGGGCACTTTGCTGATGAATGTTGGTTCAAGAAAGATCAAAAGATTGATGAAGAAGCAAATCTGGCTCATGGAGATGATTCCAGCATAGTGCTGATGATAGCTACTACAAGTGATGAGAAGATTAAAAATGAAGAGTGGTTTCTTGACTCTAGATGCTCAAACCACATGACATCACATAAAGAGTGGTTGACAAGCTTTGATACTAGCAAGAAAACAAGCATCAAACTGGCTTACAGTAGAAACCTTGTGGCTGAAGGTAGTGGAAACATAGTAATTAGAAGCAATGATGGCAAAAGAATCATTATTGAAGATATAATGTATGTTCCTGAGATGAAATGTAATCTCATGAGCATTGGTCAACTGGTGGAGAAGGGATTTTCAGTAACTATGGATGGTGACTCCTTGAAGCTGTTTGATGCAAAGAAGAATTTGGTGCTCAAATCAAACATGTCAAAGAATAGAACATACAAATACAACATCTCAAGTGAAAGAATGATGTGCCTATCTGCAACAAGGAGTGAATATGTTGAAGACTTATGGCACAAGAGGTATGGTCACTTAAATTTTAGAAGTCTTAGTGATTTGAATGCAAAAGGACTGGTGTATGGCCTGCCAAAACTGAATGACAGAAAAGCCATTTGTGAAGTATGTATGAAAAGTAAGCAAAGTAGATGCTATTTTGGTTCTAAAATGATGACTCTTCATCATATGCATAATTTCTTTTGATTTGAGTCTTATTTATCTTTAATCATTAGTTAATTTAATGAGTTATTTGATATATTTTGTTGATTTTAGTTATTTGATTTAATGAAATGTTTTTGTTATTATTTGCTTAATTAAGTGGAGATTTTTCGTAGTTTTGTGTTGTTACTTTGTTTTAGTGCAGTGCTGAATTTTGGTGAGAAATCAACATGACCTATGCGGAGTATTTCAGCCACATATGGAGTTTTAGATGTCCAATTAGAGTCAAACCAAATGCTAATGAAAGCTACGATCCATATCTACAACTTTCATGAAGACACCGTGACCAAATTCAGACGAAAAAGATGAGAAAAATGCAAACTACGTCAGACAGCAGATGTTGTGCGCCTGGAGCGCGTCCTGCGCGCCTGGAGCGCATTTATCAGGTTCCAGTCTGTCAAACGTGCGCCTGGAGCGCGTCCTACGCGCCTGGAGCGCATTTATCATGTTTCAGTCTGTCAAACACGCGCCCTAAGCGCCTGGAGCGCGTGACGCGCATCAGCAATCATAAAAACACTATTTTTTTTTACTGTTTTAGGGATCTTTTTGACTCTTGGGAAGTTGGGAGACTTGTGCCCTAGCATAGAAACTCAAAGACGGCCATTTCTAACGCCATTGAAGCAGTTTTATCAAGAATCATCCATGAATCATTCTTGTAATTCTTCTTTAATCCTTATCTTTTGTATCTCTGTCATGAGTAACTAAACCCTATTTGTTAGGGATGAGTGTAACCAGATGAAACCCTTATTTTTCTGATTTGATTTCTAGTTATATGAATGAGTTTATTGAATTGTTTTTCTCATCTCTGTGCTTAATGCTTTTTATTGCTTGATCAACATTAAAATGTTTTACGATTTGTATTTTGAAACGGAAGTGGACTTTACGAATGCTTGAGATGAGAAATTCATGAATTTGTAGTCTAGGGATAGATGCAGGTCATGAAACCAATTAAATTAGTTGCAAAGCAATAATTTACAAGAGAATTTCTATACGCTAATGCTTAATTCTAATCTTAAATCTACTAAAGAATTAGGGGTTACTTTGGAATTAAAGGTTCTGTCACTAAGACATTAGGGCAAGAATATTAAAGAGAATTCAGTAATAATTCAATAAAGGAATTCAGTAACTAGGATCAAATTAGACACCATGGTTGGATTCGAAGTGAAACTCATCGCTGACATTTTTCTCATTATAAAAGATCAATTTTATTATTGTTGTTAATTTCAAACATTATTTCAATCAACTTGGGAACCTTTTTGTTCAATTTTAGTAATTAAATATAATTCAATAGTAAAACGCAATCCTTGAGTTCGACACTTGGTACTACCGTTTTATTATTACTTGCAACGATTCAGTACACTTGCTGAAACGCTATCATAAAGCATCTAAAAGAGCTAGTGTAGCACTACAAGCAGTTCACTCTGATATATGTGGTCCTTTTAAAGTATTTTCATTGGGGGGAAGCAAATACTTTATGACATTTGTGGATGAATGTACAAGAATGATGTGGCTGTATACAATTAAGGTTAAGAGTGAGGCTTTAGAGGTTTTCAAGAAATTCAAAGTCTTAATAGAAAAGGAAAGTGACAAATCTATTAAGATCTTGAGAACTGATGGTGGATGAGAGTACACCTCAAAAGAATTTGAAGATTTATGTGTCAATCAAGGCATTGCGCATGAAGTGACAACTCCATATACAACTCAGCATAATGGACTTGCTGAGAGAAGGAACAGGACTCTACTAAATACGAAAAGAAGTATGATCAAACAGAAAACCCTACCACACAAGTTTTGCGGAGAAGTAGTCACTACAGCTGCATACATTATGAATAAATGTCCTACAAAGAAGCTAAATTCGAAAGTACCAGAGGAAGCATGGTGTGGAAGAAAGCCTATTGTGAAGAATTTCAAGGTTTTTGGCTCCTTGTACTATAAACATGTATCGGATGTTAGGAGAAGCAAGCTAGAGGATAAGAGTGAAATCATGATACTTATAGGCTATCATCCTACATGCGCCTATAAGCTTTATAATCCTGTAACTCAAAAGGTACATGTCAGTAGGGATGTGATTGTGAATGAGGTTGAGAAGTGGAAATGGGGAAGAGGAACCAGTATACAACAAAGAGACCTCAAAGAATCAGATAATGCATAAGTAAACAATAATGATGCAGATGAACTAGAAGAAGTGGAAGCAACTGTGAGACCTCAAAGAATCAGACAAGCTCCAAGCAGGCTTAATGATTGTGAATTGATTTATGATAATGCAGTAAATGATGAAGGTGATATCATACACTTTGCATTATTAGAAAATGTTGAACCTCTCAATTATAAAGAGGCACTGAAGATAGAGGCATGGAAGAAAGCTATGATGGAAGAACTCCAATCAATTGAAAAAAATCACACCTGGGAGCTAGTAAATCTGCCAGATCAAAAAAGGAAAATTGATATGAAGTGGGTTTTCAAACTAAAATTAAATCCTAATGGAAAAATTTCAAAACACAAGGCCAGGTTGGTAGCCAGAGGTTTCTAACAAAAACATGGTATTGATTACAAAGAAGTGTTTGCTCCAATTGCAAGGCTTGAAACTGTAAGACTAGTAGTGGCTCTAGCTTGCAAGAGAAGGTGGTCACTCTATCACTTAGATGTAAAATCAGCCTTTCTAAATGGTCCACTTGAAGAGGTCGTGTTTGTGTCACAAACTCCTGGTTTGGAAATACAAGGCAAGGAATATATGGAATATAGTCTCCATAAGGCTTTGTATGGCTTGAAGCAGGCCCCTAGAGCTTGGAACAAGAGGATTGATCAGTTTCTGATTCAAATAGGCTTCAAAAAGTGTTCAGTAGAGTTTGGAGTATATGTGAAGAATTCAAGTGAAGAAAAAACCATGCTAATCTGCCTATATGTGGATGATTTGCTCATTACTGGAAGCAAAACATCGGAGATTGAAAAGGTGAAAAACAAGCTAAAATCTAAATTTGAAATGACTGATCTAGGTGAGGATGCAGTAATAAAGGAACTGAGGTGTGAAGTGATGAAGCCTCTGATACTCAGAATTGATTTCAAGTCAGCCATTAGCCTTGCAAAAAACCCGATCTCACATGGCAGAAGTAAACATGTCAATACAAGGTTCCATTTTATTAGGGAGTAGGTGAACAATGGAATGATTGAAGCACAATATTGCCCAACTGAAGTGCAGTTAGCAGATGGTTTTACAAAGGCTATAAAACTTGACCGATTTGAGTTTTTTAGAAAGAAGCTTGATGTTATAAATGTTCAACAGCTATGAATTAAGGGGAAGTGTTTAAATTTAATTCATAAACTGTTATGCTACAAATTGAGGGGTTAGTTACAAACTAGTTAGTTATTTTTATGGATAACTTGCTTCACAAGCATTTTTTGTAGCTCATATAAAATAACAGTTTTGTAGCATGAATAAATATACAAGAACTTTATCTCAACTCCTTATTCCTCTACTTTTCTGTTTTGCTACGCCTGGGCTGTGTTCATCATAGTTCCTTATTCCAACAATTTTCAATTATACAATTTGAAATAATTGATTTTTGACAAAGTTCGTCAACTCCCGCTCCTTTGTGCAATTTCTTGGTAGTCAACATACCTTTTCTACTATGAGATAAGTCATATGGCCTCCTCTCTTATTGGTGTTCTAAAGGTGAATGCATATGGAAGCTCTTTTGGTAATCTAGAAAATAGAGATGGCGATTAGATTCATATTCGTAAAGTACCCGCAAAACATACTCATAACATTATAAATACCTGTGTGAACACGTGTAATTACCAGCAAAAACAAGCAGGAATGTGTGTGCGTATGATACCTTACTAATCACCCCTCCCAACATATCATATATTCATTTGTGGGTACAATACCTTACTAATCACCGGTCACTACAAACCATATATTCTTCTTATTCTTTTATGATGACTAATAATATTTAGGCTATCAAGTTAAATATACAAATAAAATCACAATCAATGTTAGTCAAATTTCTGTGTAATTTTATTGGATGGAATAAAAATATTCCATAAAACGTATATAAACTTAACAATTAATTTCATAAAAGGTAAAATTATATGATATTTTATGATTTAACAATATATTTTAGTTTAAAGGCAGATAACGAGTCTAGATAGAGGATTGACATTGATACCTATGTAGATATGAGTCCAGATACATGTATTTTTTCAAAATACAGATACAGAAACAGGGACTATAATACCTTAGGCACACACTATTGTCATCCCGACCGGATAGAGGATCCATATAGAAGGGTTCTTTGGTTCATTGGGAGTTGCTTCTACATTGTGGAAAATTTATTTTCCATTCTTACGATCTAAATATTGCTTGAAATGCTCATTACAATACATGACATTATTCAGAATATGATTCTAAAAGTGTTGTAACTAATATTGTGAAGGAATATCACAACACCAACGTTATGCTACCTTCATCTGTCCCCGTTAAGCTTATTGATCATATGTGGTATGTGGTGTTTCATCATACTTTAAGGGAGGAGATTGAATCAACGAATTGATTGGAGAAATTCGGAGCTTCAAAGCATAAGATACAAGAATATGCGATAAAATAAACTTTGGTTCTTGAACAACGAAAATTCCAAGGCACACCATCTTGATAGTTGGCTCCTTGTAGACTGGTGTTCAAAAGTCATCTAAAATTTTAAAGGTGATCAGCGAGACTATTTGAAAGTATATAACTATAAAACGGTTGCCCTCATCTTTATGGTTGAAAAAGTGATTTGATTATATTTATTTTTTAGGGACATATTTGTTTTTGCTAATTTTAATCATCAAACTAATATCAATCAAGTCATTGTCTGAGTCAATCATAAAGACTATGAGGATAATTAACTTATAACTATGAGAAGTGTCAATAATTGTTGTTAGAATCTATTATAATAAATTAAAATAGACTCCCACATATTATTGTGACATATCATCTAATATTATGTGATTTTATTCAAATATTGCCACCTAAACCAAAATCTTACGTGTCACATCTAAAAGACACTCTTTCATCCTCCCTCTTATTATTCCACTTTCAATTTGATTTAACACATTTTTTTTATAACTATATGGCTTAAAATATTATGTATAACTATTCGTGTGCCATGAGTTATAAATTAAAGTACAATCAATATTCATTACTCCTAAATCATTATTGGTAACAATCTTTTGGTTTTAACTAAAATTAAGATATTGGTCCTTTTAAATGGTTCTCAAGAAATATATAAATGAGAACAATTTGTAAAAATTATTTTGTATCATATATTGTTTATTTAAAAGTTGGAAGACAATGACACAAACACTTTTTTTTGTATGTTCATTTTATGTGCTTTTATATAAGCAAAATGTATGAGAAATTTTATATTTTTTTTAGTTTACATCTTTGAGTTTTAATTCTATTTATAATTACAATATGTTTTGACATATTTAAGATCAATTGTTGTGTATATAGATATTTGTGTAAATACATCAATGTTTTTTACCAAATTGTGCTTATATTTCATTATAGAGTATGTTATTTGTCATCCAATATATATATTTTTCATATATACGTCAAAATGCCAATACGTTATGTATCATATATTGTTTATGTTTATTTAGAAATTGGAAGACAATGACACATACAATTTGGACTCTATGCAACTTTTCTTTGTTTGTTCATTTTACGTGCTTTTAGATAAGCAACACGTGTGATAAATTTTACATTTTTTTTAGTTTACATCTTTGAGTTTTAATTTGATATATAATTATAATATATTTTGACATATTTATAGTCAACTATTGTGTGTATAGATATTTGTGCAAATACATCAATATTTTTACTAAATTGTGCTTATATTTCATTATGGAGTATGTTATGTGTCATCCAATATATTTTTCATATATAAGCTAGATTTTTAACGCCAATACACATATTAAATTTCAGTGATATAATATGATGACAACTATACTATCTGTCTCACCTCATCTTTAGACACATATAGTTAAATAGTGTAGCACATAACTCTCTAAATTTTCTTGGATGAAGAATAATAAATACTTAATATCTATATATCTCACATTTTTGGTTTCTATAGTTGTTTAATTTCCTCTAACTAAATATTGCATAGTATCTTTAATGAAAAAAATAGCTCATTTTTAACGAGATTTATAAAATATTTTATAATTATCTTTTAAAGTATTTATACTCCATTTTTTATATACAATTTTATTAAAACAGTCCTACAAACTAGGATACTACCATCTCACTATTAATTTTGCTATATAATTAGTGTCTTACTAAAAATAAAATTGAAACTCCAATATTTACTTTGTCGTGATATTTTATTTAATAACTTTTATTATTGCATTGCACTATTATGCCTTCTCCAATTCTGAATTTGTAACTTTTTAAATTTTCAATAACTTTTTTTTCTTTCTATAACCATTTTCACACACCTTATGCAATTACCTTTTGAATCGCAGATCTGCCACTGCCACGAAAAAACCTTCTAGATACGTAACAATCTCAATTTATTAATTCAAAAGAAAACCTCTTTTAAGCCCAATTATTTTCAAAGAAGTAGATAGAGATGGAAAATTCTTTTTTTCCACAAATAATTTTTGAGTAATTGCTATTTTCTAACATATTATACTTATTTGCTCATTTTTCTCAAAACCTTGATTGTTGTTAGTTAGAGTATTGTTTTTGTATGCATCTTTTATCTCATCTATGACATGAAAGTATTGTGGCTCCCAAAAATACAAAGAAAATTGTCAATTTTCAACTTCATAGTAGTGCTATTATTATGTCTTCAGAAGATTTAGAAATATGTATCGTTTATATATAAAAGAATAATATTTAATATTTAAATTAAGAAATTATTTGTTATTTTTTTTCAGAGATGTATTATATTGTTAAATTTTTTAAAAATACTATCTATTTGAAATTTTTACATCTATTTTACTTCTACTCAACCATACATACACGAGTTGTTTGTGAAAATTCTCAAGTGAAGTTGTATAGAAGTCTGATACTCAAGAGTTGAAATTTAGATTTGTCATTTTTTTGATAGGGTTATAATGAAATGAATATAAAATGACAAAATCAAATGTATATTTTTCTAACTATACTTTTCTAACAATATTTTGACAATAAATTTATATTTGTTCTTCCCCTTTTTCAAGTATTATTTTTCTAATAAGAGAGTAACTAGAGTTAAATTACAATGTCAATTGCAACCATTTTTACTCTAATTAAAATAACATTCATTTTGTCTTGCCATTTTTAATTATACTTTTTACTTTTGACAACACGAATAAAAATAGAACATGACTAATCTGATTTTACCGTAGATATATAATTATATATGTTAAATTTTTTTAAAATACTTTTAAGATTTTTAATACTAAATATGATTTATGTACTTTGTTTGTAGAACATGA